>BJCO01466135.1:0-10344 GCA_018326465.1 Flaveria floridana
TAAAACGAAGGTCGATGGTAGCACCAGTTCGAGCAGTAGAGAACATCAACGTAGAGGGAAGGTGGAGTAGAGGTAGACCTAGGATGACCTGGGACGACATAATCAGGCGAGATATGATAGACCTGCACCTCTCTGAGCACATGATCGAGGATAGGAGTGAGTGGAGGCGTAGAATTAAAGTTAAGGACTTTTAGTGGGACATGTGGGAGGGAATGGTAGATGTAGACTTGTTGCGGGCCTCCTGTTTCCCTTAATCTGCCCTTATGCGTGATTCTTCCTGCTTATTTGTTGTTCTTACTTTCTAAGTTTCTTTAGAATTTATGTCTGTGTGTTGTCTGTCGTTTATTATGATTGTGATTGTTATTTGATTTCCTTTGTGAGTCGGGGGTCTCTCCGGAAGCAGTCTCTCTATCTCACAAGATAGAGGAAAGACTCGCCACCACCTACCCCTTCCAGACCCTGCTCTTGAGTGGGATTTACTGGGTACGTTTGTTTGTTTGTTTGTTTTTATAATTTCAATTCAAAATTTTTATTATTTTGAATTCAAGTGAAAACAACTAATGAAACTTTCAACTGAAACTGAAACAACTTATAAAACTTTTGAAAGTAAATTGATATATTTATTTTTTTTTTGAGGAAAATAATTATTTTGATCAAATCTCTAGAAGCAAAACGAAATTTAACTCAAAATTTTATAAACCCTTAACAAGTTTTATAAATAATCTCTACACATCTGAATTGTTTTATAAGAGTTCAATTCTTATAAAATACTATTGGCTTCATAAAACTTGTTTTAGTGATCGCTTTCAACTTTGGATTTTTATGTCATATCCTTATTAGCATCAATTGAAGCAAAAATCACCAAACCCGTATATATATCTAGTAAAATGTGTGCATCGTTACAATGTGTGAATCAGAGTTAATTTTGTCACTACATTTTACAAATTAAAAGGTTAATTTCTTAACCAATACAAGAATTGATGGGAAAAATTAACAATCTGAATACTCAAAGAGTCAAAGGGTTAATCAAACTGTTTCCAATGATATCAACAACGGTTCGGTTCCGGTTTAAAACCGCATCATCGTCATCATCTTCATCCTCTTTCACAACATACAGTCGAATCAATGGGTGACATTGATTGTGTCGTTTATACTTGCAAACCATCGAATCCACATTGCTTGTAGATCAAAGCTTGTTTCGTTGGGCTTATGGCTATACCGCAATCAACAGATGCCTGCAAGATACAATGTCAATCAAGATTCTTAGTCTCATCATCACTTGGATCTTCGCAACAGTGTTCGCAGTCTCGTTCGACTGATTTTGGTGGAAATTCTACGTTAAACGGCCAAATATGGTTTTTGGGAAACTACAAACGAAACGAAATCAGCGGGGTTGGATGGGTTGGCCAAACCAGCCAATTTTACCGGTTTAACAGTTTAACTATTCAGTTTTGAACCAGATTTTTTTTTCCTAAATTAGTAGTTCACATTAAAAACTTTAGAATGATAAAATGGTATACGATTATAATACATATAAACGACTAAATATCTTAAGGACAAAAAACATTTATAAATAATAAGGTTAAACATCCGGTTACGAGATCGGTTTACAAGACCGGTTCAAGTTTCAATCTGGACAGACGCTGAAACCATCAACCCATCAAAACCATACCTTAACACGTCCACTTACTTCGGGTTTAACTCATCAGTCAATTTTAACGGTTTTATGAACATTGCAACCTAACAACAAATTCTAGGGTACAGAGGTCATCATGCCGGTAGAACCAAAACCGTGTAACCATACTCCGTACATTCCCTAACGACGGGTATTGCCAAAGCTTAGTGAGGAAGGCTCTTTTTTGTCAGTAATGTTAATTTTCGGTCCGGTAATATAAATTATCGATCCGGTAATGTAGAATATTTGACATATTTTGAGTTCGCCCCGCATGCCCTGAGGGTGTACAGGATGGGCAATTTTACAAGGCCCAAAGATATTTTTTTTCTGCCTCGATATCGGGCGTTGATCAACATATAACAAAAAAAAATTGTAAATTTATCATTAGATTAGAGGGGCTCAACATATTAATAAAGATTTTAAAAACTCAAGAAATTGTTCTAGAAAGGGTATGGTTACCCTGCTAACCAAGTTAAGTTTAGTAAATTAAAATCCTATTTGATTTTTAGTTTCTAGGTAACGATTTTAACCCAGTCGACCGTTGAGTATATCAAATCACTGTATACTATATTAATTAGTAACGTGACATCTACATTTGACTTTTTAGTTTTTTTTATTTGACCACAAAGGTTTGATGGAGTTGTTTTTTGATCCCTCAAGATTAGTTTTAAGAACTTCTAACTTCACCCCACAAAACATTAGTATTTTATGAATTTGTTATAAAAGTTAAATGGGTTAGTTTTTTTTTTTTTTTTCATTCTCTACTTTTTTACTATATATCATTTATGCTTTAATATTGTTATATTTTCTGATGATTTCGTTATTGGTAAGAATTTCCGTTCGTAGACTTTTTTTAAGAAACGGAATACTCGGGCGTTTTATTTTCTTTGTCAACGCTCCGATATAATTTCCTTTAAAAACATAGTTGTATAAAAATTGATTTTTTTGGAATTGTAAGCTATAACGAGTGCAGTTACCCTCACGCTACCATGACGAATCGAACCGATTATGAGCAAAAAAACTGATATAATCGGTACCAACTTCAATATTCGTCTTTATGGCTTTGAGATAACCACCAAAGTAACGTAACATAGCGTTGGCAAAAACGACCTATATCGCAAACAACATCTAAAATCTAGATATCATGATTAATAAATTATCCAAATCACCCTATTAAGAAAAGAACACACTATATAACATATTATTAATGTTAAAAAAGATGGTAAAGAGATTTCTAACCTGAACCGAGGGTGAAGTTAACCCCAGGATCCGGATCTTAGCATTCACGTCACCCAGGATCCGCAACTCGACCCGATCGTAAACCGTAGCATCTCTCACCAACTCACCCGCATCCGCTTGCATCAGGTTGACCCGATCCACACTCACAGTCGTCTGGACCCGACGTACACTGTGAGCGGGTTGGTAGAACCCGGGTACGGAGCCCCGACCCAACGGAATCCCACGGTACATGATGTTGAATGTCGATACTCCATACTTGATCCCCACCTTGTTGTCGTTTTTGGCGGTGAATAGCATCCGTACGGCCAACGACAGCGATGCGGTGGTCGGTGCGGTGGTTGTTGCGGTGGCGGTGGCGGTGGTGGTGGAGAGGGTGATGTATTGAAGGGCGACTTGTTGGAGATGGAATTGGGGCTTTTTAGGTTTAACGGCGAGGATGATGACGAGGACGACGGTTAGGGTTAGAAGAAAGAGGAAGGAGAGGAGGAGGAGGAGGCAGCAGCAGCAGCCTCTCATGGAGGCGGAGGAGTGGTGGTTCCGGCGGTGATGGTGGTGGTGCGACGGTGGTGGTGTTAGGTGGTGGTGTGACGAATGCGGTGGTTGTTCGTTGTGTAATTGGTGGTGGCGGTGGTTGTTGTTGTGGTGGTGGTGGTGGTGGTTGTGTGACGGTGGTGGTGGTGGTGGTTGTTGGTGGTGGTGTTGAGTCATGGTGGTGGTGGTGAGGGAATGTGGGGTGGTGGTGTAGTAAGGGGGGTGATGGAGGTCATTCCGTTATCTGCTTTTGGTGGGAGTTAACGGCGGTTAAACGGAAAACGTTATGTTTTTGTTTGATGTTAGCTTTTGGACTTTTGGTAGCTTAGGGACTAAGGGAAATCAATGCATGTGCGACGTGTATTTGGACGTGTTAGTTGTTTATAATACTGTTTTGGAAAAAGATTCAAAATGTTTAATTATCAGTGACATATGCTTAACATCGATAACAGTGTTAGCTTTAGGACGAAACATAATGTTTTGATGTTTAGGGGTAAGTGACATGTCTTAAGATCACTAGTAATATGCATAACTAAGCAATTAACTATTGATGACAGATGTGAATTTTGTGAATAATGTTTTTTAGATGTCTGGGTTTAAGAGAATTATATGTGGTGCATGTAAATCATGCAACTAATGATATCCTACTAAATGGTATTAGAAATATTTGGACGAGTAGAGCTTAGATACTATAATGCGTTAACAAGACTTTGATTTATAGTGGGTTTTGGGTGATGAATTCTGATTTAGGGGAGGTTAGATTTTGTGGCATTGTTGCAGCATAGGTGTTGCATGCAAGTTTTAAAATTTAAAAGTTCATTTAACATGTTTTGACACACTCGATAAGTCAATAAGAAAAATCATCATAATGATAGGTAAAATTATAAAACCAATATCATCACACCAAACTAAAAGTTTTAATATATATAGAAATATAACATGATAGAACTTATAAAATAACTAATAATATAAATTCATAGGTTATGTAAACAAAACGAAATGCCAATTTTATAAGACCATATTCAGACAAAAATAATGAAATGCCTCATTTGAGACGATATGAAACATTGCATTGTATTTTCATTTAACAAACTCAAGTATTTATATATAATTAATCTCCAAACATGTATCTATCAATTAAACAAGAGAAATCAATTAAAGGCCACTATACCATTTACCAATGTGCACACCACAAATCAGAACCACATAGACCACAGGTTACAAGCTACATGGACTTTGGTTTCGCGTCTTATTCATCGACATTACAGGTTTAAGCGTTCAACAATAATCATTTCCTCAAGATTCAATTTGACACTAATATATTGTTAATAAATGTAACAATAAAGTCGTTGTAGTATAGTGGTAAGTATTCCTGCCTGTCACGCGGGTGACCCGGGTTCGATCCCCAGCAACGGCGTTTATTTTTTATTTGTTTTCTTAGTCTGTAGTGTGCTATTTCAGCCCAAGCCCACTCAAACCGTAGTTTTGGGCTTTGTTAACTATCTGGTGTCAGAACTAAGTCGCTAACCATATGTCGTAATGTAGCGTGTTTAGTTTTAACTTTGGCCCCGGCCTTGATCCATTTTGAGTTTTGATCAGTTGATCTTATTTTATTCATAGCCAAGTCCTGAGAGTGAGATTTGAAGGTTCCACGTACTTATCTCCAACCCATTACAGATCGAAGACAAATTTAACCATTGAATATTTCAATAAATTACTTTGTACATTTATTATTGATGAAATATATCATTTTTTAAATTATTTTATATAAATAGACAAGAAATTGTGACGTATCGACATGACCGAACAAATTTTAGTATTATAAAACAACAACAAATGCCTAACAATAAAACAAGATCAAAGAAGTATGAAAGCAAACTCGTTTAAGATATTAAGCAACCTAAAGCCGTAAATAAATTTGTTAATCCTGGAAAAAGACCATGGCTGTGTATCCATTTATATTCACCAAGGGTGTATGGCTTCCAACATTCATAGTAAAAACATAAGGTTTTGCATTCACTGGACACCTCAGATGCATTATAAGGCAATAGAATAAACCTATTAGGTTAATCTATTCAACAATAATAAACCTTCGTAAATTGGTTAAAATACAAGTTGAAGAGCATTAGATTTGAATTGATGCTAAAAGAATCAAGAAATATGAAGGAGCTACTACTCAAGGGTGAGTTTTTCATAGATAACTTGAAGTCAATGTTCGAAGCTCAAGGAAAATATTAGTTTGAGCCACATATTGCTCAAATTAGTAAATTCAAACCGAACCAAACGAGCTTGAGCAAACTTTGCCGTCTAATGAATACCCTACTAGATAGACATAAGCTTAAAAGCCTTCTAGACAAGAGGAAGCAAAATCCAACCATAATCATATATATCGTCTCCAAAGTTGAAACAAGCAACATTTTTCACTTGGTGGTTTCTTTATGCATCCCACTTCAATTATGTTATCCAGACAGCAATTGATAATTAAACAAATCATATTTCTTTTTATGTAGATAACATCTCAAGTAAACCAAAACATGATATAAATGGATTAAGAAATAAACCAATAAAGGGACAAGAAGCTTGCAAATAAGACTAATTTTCTTGCTTCTCTTTTCATGAAAAGACTAATAAACCATCGTCATAAAGCTATTTCTACTCCTCAAGTTATTAAAGAAAAACCAAAAATTTACCAACAAAATCCCAAATTTCTTTGCACAACCAGAAGCAATTCCCCTTGATAAAACCCTAGCTTCAAAACCCTTAAATGCAAATTCAAGCCTTGTGAACCCATATGGTATGTACTTATTCCTGAACTGCAAGGATTTCCAATCTTGACTGATGCCCATGTTTGACCAAACAAGAAAACAAACAAAAAGAAAGCCAAAAATAACGACTTCTCACGAATCCAGCTTAGCGTTAGAAGAGATCTCCCTCATCGGCATCCATTGCTTCTCCAGTGTCCCCTTCAATATTTTTGAAGCCGGCTTCAAATTCAGATACTGCAAAGATAACATCAAACAGAAACTTTCTTGTCAGCATGCAATGCTCACATACATCAATAAGATATGGACATCAAATAGCTTTGGTTGTGTTTCAAAATGAGAGTTGAACAATCACCACTTGGGCAAGTAACACCTTAGTTACACATTGGATTCGAATGGGTTATAATATCATTTTTAGCATAGACAAATTAGCATATTAGTTAACTATAACATTTAAGAAAAATGACAAAACAAGTGTTTTAGGGGGTCGCCACAAATGGCCAGTCTAGTGTTGGACCCATACTAAAAAACTATCACTTTTTGAGCGGAACCCTATTTGACCCGTCAGCCAACCCATTGAACCCCCCTGACCGGCAAATGATCCCACCTCTACTATACACGTACCGTTAGTGCTTAAATATTGATGGGAAAACAACCAGGTTCTATACACTTTTTACCACTGTAACTCTAATAAATACTAATGAAGCTAATCATATAAGTTTCATTAAAAACATAATGGTTATTGAATATCGGCACATAATGACTCACATACTTGTATAAAAACCCTGCAAAATCTAAAATCTCTTACAATGGTATGTAGTGACTAGCTTCAGAATGATTAATGATTTTCTTGATTGCTATCTTTAAGTAAATGGCCCATTTACTTGCTAAAGCCATATATAAATGAAACCCACATAATGAACCCAAAATTAAGGAAATAAAAATATAAAAAATATTTTAACACACTTACATTTTGGTAGAAAGAACTAATTTCCTCTTCAGTGAGACCACCTTCCTCATCAGCAGTTTCTTCCCAACCCAATGACCGTAAAAAGCGGGCCTCTTCTTCCTCTGAGTAAAGAATGGCATCAGGGCCGGAATGATTCTTCCCATTAACAAAAGATCTCACTGGTGAACCACAAGAATCACCAGTGCAGGTCAGATCAACCTTAGTCTCACTGGACTGCTGGACCACAGTTGAACTTGAACCCGGCCCATCCTCAGGAGGCACAGGTTCACCATGGTTTTCACTGGGTTCACTGGAAGAACCGGTATCAGGGGCAACAGAAGAAGAATTGTTACTGATCATGGATTTCTTCCTCATAAGGTTAAAGAAGTTACTTCGGCTCTGAGCTTGTAATGAGGGTCTCTTCTCCAAATTAGCGACAGTTGGACCATTACCTGAGTTTTTCAATGGGACGGATCCAACAGCTGAGTGTACAGCTAGAGGGCTATTTGGCAACTTGATTCCACCAGCAGTTGGGCTCAAACTGTCCTTTGCCGTGGGTGTCATACCGTTCCTTTCTCGTGAAGGTTTTAGAACAAGAAGTTTACCCACGGTAGATGTCTTTGAAACATCAGGTTTCACAGCAACAGATCTTGGAGTGTTTGGATTGTTGATAAGGTGAGAACTATGAAACTGTGATTGCCCAATTTTCAATTTTTGTTTATCATAAGAGCTCAATCCCTAAAAAATTCAAAAAGATAACGATTAAAGCCAAAATGAACATTTAAGATCTTTTGTTCATGTTTTCTACTCTTCTACTTAAAACTGAAACAAATGCGAACGTGGCTATGTAAACAAAGTGATCAAAGATAAAAGCCTAGTAATTTACATACAAAGGATTGGAAGTCATAAGTAACATAATCTATAAGTATGAAATTTTAAATAAAAAGAACTCTTCATAACCGTGTATACATTAAGATAACTCGATTGAAAAAGTTAGAACCTATAACAAGTCAAACTTAGAAACACTTTATAACTATGAGGTTTCTAAAAGTAGGAACTTCCTAAAAGAAGAAAATTTGTACAAGATACATGTAAATTTCAACGTGAAATCCAAGGTCCTTGTAACTAGTCCTTCTACTAACAAGAGTGGGTTAACCGGCATTAAGATAGGAAAAGGATCCATAATCTGGCAGTTAAAACAGGTCCTGATCTGGCCAGCCCCAATCTGGTTCTAATCGGTTACCTTATCCCTAACCTTTTGGGCGCATATTTTCCTAACATTAATTATGATGGATTGATCTTGATTAATTGCTTAAGTGTTAGGAGATAATTGTTAAGCGTCTTCAGTTTACTAGAATGTTTATCTTTAGTAGGAGATTGAGACAAATAGTGATAGGGAGTTATTTTACGAGTTAGTATTTGAGTTGATTAAGTTTCCTAGTTTGAGGCGGTCTAGGAGTCTTGGTGGTCAAGTCGTGTATTTGTATAAATAGATGGTTAAGGGGTCTTTGTATGAGTGTGGTATTTAACATTAATAAAATCCATGTTGTCAATAGCAGCTATAGCGACCGCTATAGCGCGCCGCATAGCGTATAGACAAGGTGTCGCTATTTGTGAATAGCGACCAGTAGTGATTTTTTCTATTTTTTTTTATTTTCTATATATTTTTTAAATTTTCTATAACTATAAAATGATCCAAATAGAGTATTTTAGTTAATTTGGTGGTGTTTGCTTAAATTTTCTACTACTTCATAGCTAAACATGTTATTTATTGAATGTAAAGCATTTCTTTAAGTTTCTACTACCTTATCGCTAAACACGAAATAGTGGGCGCTATTTACCGTTATTCGTTGCATAGCATATAGGTAGCTTGTCGCTATATACCGCTATTCGCTATTGACAACTATGAATAAAATCAAGGAGCCACAACTTAATTTTTGCCACAAAATAAGATTGTGTTTTCTGTCCTACTCTATCCAATTGCCAACAAAGTATAACTTCAAACGATACGTTTCTAGGAGTACATTGCACATTTGACACAAATATTTAAAAGATCTTGTTTGATCAAATTAAAGTTCTTGAAGTAATTTTACAAATGTGTATAGAAAAAGTTGGAACAGCAGTTAATCTATCAAAACACTGAACTCCTGAAAACTGTTACATGCCATATAATCATTGTCGCCATTTAAGGTTCTTGCAAGTAGTTTTACAAATGTTTATAAAAAAAGTGCTACAGCAGTTATCTATCAAAGTATCAAAACATTGAAGCCCAAAAAACAGTTACGTGCCATATAATTCTAGATTCATAGTTGCCATTTTAATGGGTGGAGTGTAAATGTTTTCCAAAAAAGTATATACATGTATTGAGCCCCATTACTACCATGAAAGGCATTGTATCGCTTTGTACAAGAGCAAAATGAAAAGGTATAGATATTGATTAAACAGAAAACTAAATAATAAATTTTGGGCTATGAAAAACATGGGGAACAAAATCTCTTACCAACGCTTTAGGCATGGAAGGAGTCACAGGAATCAACTGTCTGGATTGCCTAACAGCAAGCTCTTCAAGCCTTTGAGTTCCCACAGCCAACTACAACGAATAAAAGACTAAATGTTAACATATGTTTATATGCAAAACTGGTCTTTGTATGTGAATTTTAAACTCTCAATGAATACTCATAATCAAACAATCAACTGTAATTAACCTGTTTGGATATATTGTAGATAAATTGTAATAATCATATCATCAGTAGTTTGAGCGTATTGCAATTCCGGTGATTCGGTAAACTAGTAGATAAAATGAGTAAACGACAAAAACAAACATTTTTAATTATTGTTAGATTATTTGAATTTAACATACAACAATTTGTTTTTTCTCAAATCTATTATCTATCTACCTACTCTAATAAAAAGGT
This sequence comes from Flaveria floridana, assembly GCA_018326465.1. NCBI lineage: Eukaryota > Viridiplantae > Streptophyta > Magnoliopsida > Asterales > Asteraceae > Flaveria > Flaveria floridana. The sequence goes on from BJCO01466135.1 coordinate 10,072, forward strand.
ATTTTGGGATGACACGTGGCAACACCACAATCATTCTCACCAAAATTTTCCCGCCTATCTCTCATATTAAATAATTACCTTAATTAGTAATAATATTTCTTTAACACCTTTTTAGATTTAATAAATTAAGAAAGAAATCTATTTATTAATTTTATTTCTAAATAAATATTTTTTAAAAAAACAATAAATTTTTCTAAAGCATGAAAATTTTTTAAAAATATAAAATATTTTAAAATTCGTATTTTTAAAAATTCATTTTTGAAAACAAAATAT
>BJCO01466136.1:0-13068 GCA_018326465.1 Flaveria floridana
TTAAGATCCTTTTGATATGGGTTTGTTTTTCACCTAAAATGGTCATCTAAGAACATGAAATGTAAGCTTTAAAAATCGTTTTTGAAAGCCTAATATCCGCTGCGTTTTCAGAATGTTTAAAAGGTTAAACGTGTGTTTTATGTTCTTGCAAACCCTTCAATAATGTCATCCAAGCATTCATTTCCAATGGATGAGAAGTTGTTAAATTCCTTCTTGAGGGCTTTGGCCTTCAGTGCCTTTAAAGTGGCATTACCATCGTATCGCTTTTCCAAAGCTAATCACAGCTTCTTGGACTGTTTATGTTCTAAAAATTGATGGAAAATGTCTTTTGGAATCGACCGTGTTAGTAAAGCATATGCTTTCTTCTCAGCATTGTGTGCAACCTTTTGCACTTCATCCATCCCACTCAAAGTCAGCTTAACACCATTTGCTCCAACCGGTGTAGAATAACCAGTTTCAATAGCAATCCACAAGTTCGGTTCTATATCATTAAGGTAAATATCAAACCGTTATTTCCATTGTGGGTATTCATCCAAAGTCAACAGTTTTGGAGGTTTGTTGTGATTTCCAATTTCATTCTCCAGCAGTAAGAGGTTTTGGATTCGTGAGTCCTTTCCAGCAATAAACTAGGTGTTCTGATCGTCCATGTTATCAAAACTTGAGGATACCCAAAGTCAAATACTCAAACTTGAAAAACCTTATGTGACTAAGTCGATCATGCGAATGGACAGTTCAATCTTACGATTGGAGAGTGCGATTGAGTTCAATCATACGATTGGAGAGTGCGATTGAGTTCAATCAAGAGGGATGAGGATGAGTTCAACCGTACAAATGGAGAGTTCGAATGGGTTCAATCGTACGATTCAACTTAATTGTGCGATTAGGGATGCGACTAAGTCCAGTCGTGCGGTTGAATCATACGATTGGGATTCAGTCGTGCGATTGAGCCAATCGTGCGACTGAGACTACTGAGTTTGAAAAATTCGAGATTTTGAACACGTTTAGACTCAAAACGATTTTGCACAAACCCTAAACTGTTGTTAGTCGAAAAGTTCAAAATTTTTGAATCATGCACACGTCAAAAACTCGATTTGTATCAAAAACATGGATTTTTGAATAAAGAAACATTAATTTAACCAAAACACCGATCGAATCCACGAAGAATCAAGAGCCAATGCTTTGATGCCACTTGTTTGGACCGTGTACGTACGGAGTACTAACTGATTCAAAGTACAACCTAATCAAATAGTGCGGAATCCTATTTAATTAGCGATCCAGTCAGTGAGAACGTAAACCCAGATTAATCTAACGATAGAACAACGTTAAGATTGAATAGAAAACGATCTAGGAAGAACTGTGAACTTGGATGGACGTGTTAGAGCTCTCTGGACACCTAGGGTATGAAATAATTCAAGGTGTTCCATTTTTCCACGAATTACCTGGTATTCATAGGCTGCAGTGCACAGTCGTACGACTGAGCCATTAGCATAGTTAATTAGCATGAATAACCATAAGACTAAGTCAAACGCATTCCTGAATCATTATTAACTCATAACTATGATTAACTACTACAAACCCATATATAATATTCATTCAAGTGTGTATTATAAACGATATAAGAATAAGACACATTCAAAGTAAATAGACATTCAAACACATATCATATTACTAAAATACCCTTGTATTACACATATGTAAGAATGAAAGAAACATTTAAGTACAATGAACTAGGAACATCGTGTATCAACATTGAAGACTTTGAGAAAATTGATTGAGGGCCAATTGCTTTTAGGTGAATCTTATGGTTACATTAGTAGAAGGGGCAGGGTCATAAATGGTAAGCTCCACATTGAGAAGGTAAACTTTGTCAAAGAGCTTGAGTACAATCTTTTGAGTGTATCTTAATTTTGTGACTACAGATATAACATGCTTCACTTAGCATTAGTGTATTGTTCTCAAGCCCGCGGTAATCATTCCTCAAGAGCATATCTTACGTAGAGCCCCTAGGAAAAGAAACATGTACTAGATGGATCTGCAAGAAACTTCACCTTCAGGAGAAGTTTCCTCCTTTGTATCTAAAGCCAATAGTAATGAGTCATTCCTTTGGCATAAAAGAATTTGCCATGTAAACTTTAGGAACATGAATAAACTAACTAAAAATGATTGGTAACTGGAATGTCAAAGAAAGAGTTTACAAGTGATGACTATTGTGTTGCATGTCGGAGAAGAAAGCAACACAAAGTGTCTCAGAAGCCAACCAAAAAGTACTCCCTTACACTTACTACACATGGATCTATTTGGCCCCATAAGTGTAATGAGTTTAGGAAGAACATCATACTATCTTATGATCACAGATGACTTCACAAGATACACTTGGGTATTCTTTCTTAGAAGTAAGGTTGAGACCCCTAAAATCTTGAGATCTTTCATTCTGCAAATTGAAAATCAATGTGATGTGATCAAGAAACTAATATCAAGAACCAAATCCTTAATACATTTTGTGATGAAAAGGGTATTTCAAGAAAGTATTGTGCTCCTAGAACTCCTTAACAAAATAGTGTTGCTAAAGGGACAAATATGACACTTATTAAGGCTCCAAGAACTAGGCTCTCTGACTCTAAACTGCCTATCACCTTTTGGCAGAGGCAGTCAACACTGCCTCTTATGTACAGAATAGAGTTTTAGTAGTCAAAACTCATAATAAGACTCCTTATGGAGTGTGGCACAAAAGGAGACATTTCAATGGTTTCCTAATATCATTTGGATGTCTATGCACCATCTTAAATACCAAAGATCATATAGTCAAATTTCTTGAGAAAGCAGATGATGGACACTTTATTGGATACTCTTCTCAAGCTGAGGCTTATAAAGTCCACAATCTCAGAACTAGAGTAGTTGAGGAGTTAGCCAATGTGACCTTCAAGGAACGCACTCCTAGTGTGAAAGGCTTTGGTCTCCGTTAGCTATTTGGTCTTGATTTAGTTACCAACTGTTTTAACAAATTTTATGAAGATGTTTAAGGAACAACATGTAATACATGTGTAGGAGATCTTGATCCAAGATTTGAGCTAAGAAGACCGAATAATAGAATCCTTTCAGCACAAGTGGTAACAAACCCTGCAAGTGAAAATCCTGTCAGCACAACCATGACAAATTCTTCAGCTGATACATCTAAGGTGCCAACCAATTCTAGCAATGAGGTATAAAACTCAAATGAAGGAATTTCTAATGCAGGAGAAGATGGATATGGTGAAAGTGATAAAGAATTTTATGATACTAACAACCACCCTACTAAAGACAACATCAATGAGGTTGCATACTCTCTGGATCAAGTGACACTTGATGGGTGTACAGATGTGGTGGGTGATATTCAATCACCAAATCTAAATTCTTTAATTTAGATCTATCAAATCAACTTGTCATGATTCCTTAACTAAGAATCCATAAGTCACATCCTACCACAAACATCATTGGAGATGTTAAGACTGGGGTAAGAACAAGAGCAAAAACCCATGATAATAATGTTTGTTTACACTCTTGCTTCTTGTAACAGATTTAGCCAAACAAAGTTGATGAGGCTTTGAGAGATGGAAGCTGGGTTGAAGCAATACAGGAGATACTGCTTTAGTTCAAAAGACAAGGATATTTAGGAATAAGAAAGATGCCAACAGGTACCAAGTGGGTATTTAGGAATAAGAAAGATGATAGAGGGTTTGTCATCAAGAACAAGGCAAGATTGGTAGTCCAAGGGTACACTCAACAAGAAGGGATTGACTACACAGATGTCTTTGCTCCTATAGCAAGACTTGTAGCTGTAATGATATTCATTTGCTTTTGTTGCATCCAAGGATTTCAAGGTCTACCAACTTGATGTCAAGTGTGCTTTTCTATATGGGGTGATAGATGAATAAGTGTATGTTAAGCAACCACGTTGGTTTACAGATCCAGATCATCCTGACTATGTCTACAAGGTTGACAAAGCTCTCTATGGGCTGCATAAAGCTCCAAGAAAGTGGTATGAGACAGTGTCTCTATACTTAGTTCAACATGGTTATAAAAGAGGTACTATTGATATCACACTCTTCATAAAAAAACAAGAAACGACTTGATGTTGGTTCATGTTTATGTTGATTACATTATCTTTAGGTCAACTAGTGAAAGACTCTACAAAGAGTTTGAGGAGCTGATGAAGAATAGGTTTGAAATGAGTACCATAGGGGAATTCAAGTGATGAAGTCAATTTCTTCCTAGGAATTCAAGTGAAGCAAATTGACAATGACATCTTCATAAACAAGTCAAAGTATGTAAAAGACATACTAACCAGATTTCATCTGCTTACTTCAAGGTTGCTAAGACTCCCATAGCTAGAAACCACTCCCTAGGACCTAATCTTGAGGGGGAGTATGTTGATAAACATCTTTACAGGGCTATGAATGCGTCTCTTATGTACCTAACAGCCAACAGGCCTGATATCATGTTTGCCACATGCATATGCGCAAGATATCAAGCCAACACCAAAATGTCACGCCTAGTTCTGTCAAAAGGATTCTTAGATATCACAAATAAGCTCCCAAACTAGGACTTTGGTATTCAAAGAATTCTAAATTCAATTTGTATGCTTATACAAATAGTGACTATGGTGGTTGCAACATGACTACAAAGTCTATATCTAGGGGATGTTCATTACTTAGTGGAAGGATAGTCTCATGGCAGTGCAAGAAACAATCCTGTGTCTCTACATCAACTACTGAAGCTGAATACATTGTTGCTGCAAGCTGCTGTGCTCAAGTGCTTTGCGTTCAAAATCAGATGCTAGACTATGGATTCAAATTCAAAAAGACTCATATCCATATAGACAACCACAATGTTATTTTAATCATAGAGAATCCTATGCAGCACTCAAAGACAAAGATATCAACATCCGGTATCATTTGATTGGAGAAAACTTTGAAAAAATGATTAATTAAACTTCTCAAAGTTAACATAAATGAAGAATATGCTAATCTATTCACAAAAACATTTGATTAACATAGATTTAAATATCTTATATTAGCTATTGGGATGATTAACTTTGAGTAGATTATCTTAAATTAATTTTAATTTTTTTTCAAAAATATTTGTCTTTATTGTTGTCTAATTTATCACTCAAATAAGCCCAGTTAATCTCGAAAGAAAATTTTCAAACCATATATTCTTTAGAATTTTAAGAAGTATAGACAAAATTTCTCTCAGAAGATATAGATTTGATTTCGAAAGAAAATTATGTCTTCAAAACTAATAACTACTTATGAAGGAATTTAACTTCAGAAGAAAGTTAAATATATCTTCCGAAGCTTAAAATCCACTTCTAAGTACTTATATGTTTTGAAGGACAATTTACTTCCAAAAGCAATTTAGACTCTGAAGTTTTATTTACTCCTTAAATAAAACTTCTGAAGCTTAGTATCTTTCGAAACCAAATTTGTCTCGGAAGTAAAATTACTCTAAGTATATTTTCTTCTGAAGTACTTCTTCTCAAACTAAGGAATATCATCTAAAGTCAATTTAGCTTTGGTAGTTTTCTCTAAACTTCGAAGGCAAATTATCTTCGCAAGATTTTCAACTTCTAAGATAACTACATTTTTGGGCACTTTTTCAGAGATGGAACTTACATCCTGATATCAAAGTGTATCTTTTGCAATAACTTTTTCTCAAATCCAAGCCTATAATTAGCTTTTACAAGTCCACCTCTCTCATCTTCTACTTCTTCTACAAATTCTCAAACCCTAAATTCACCACATACCCTCTATGTTCTTTCACTTTCTCATACAAAGGCTTCATAAAATGGCCAACCCTAAACCCCAAAACCAGCCAGCCTTTGTCATGCACCTTCATAGGTAACAAAATCAGGTTGCTCTGTTGTCTGCTGACATAGACCCTGGTTTTTCAGACATATACAACTTTCTTTCTTACTCCTCTTACTTCACCGCTCTTACTATTGATCTTCCTTTCTATGAGGATCAACTACTAGTGTTACGGAGGACCTGCCAAGTGGTCATATTGGATGGTGAGAAGGCACTATATGCCATAATGTAGTGTAGGACAGTGTTCATCACTCCAGCCACCATCAATCAACATTTGGGGCTGGATGATAAAGAATGCAAGCTGTCCTTCCCCAAAAGAGGCCGTCAATGGATCATTCCTCCCTATGGGTTATGAAGGTGACTTTTCTATCAAAACCTTTAGAAAAGGAAAGGTCTCATCCAAGTGGAATTACCTGCTCCATGTGGTCATCCACTCTTTATCAAATAAGCATGAAGAATGGGATCAAGTTCCTGAAGACCTTTCACACATAGTCCATGGGATTGTCCAGGGGATCAAATTTAGGTATTAAATATTTGTATATATAAATTTACTTGCTAAGTTTAGGTAATCAAGTTTAGGCAATCCCTGCCAATGTTGAACCCACACCTTCTTCATCTTCACCACTCACACGGCCTTAAATTACCATCACCTACCAAAGAAAATCCAAATGAATCCCTACTCACTCTATTCAAATTGAGTAGGCCCCTATATACTTATCCTTGTAAGATGAAGTGGAACCAAGAGCTCCCACTTCTCCTGAGGAGCATACCACTACCATTCCTTCTATGAACAGTGTTGACGTTCCACATGCTCAGCCTTACGTGCTCATTACCCCAGCCTTAAGCCTTTATCCTGAGTCTCAAAACCTAGATGAACAACCTTTAAGGAAAAGCTACCATCCCCAACCGTTAGATCATATGTAACCAATCCCCAACCTAGAATTCTATGATGATAAGAAAATGAGATTCAGTGAGTACAATGAGTTTCTTTTCTCATCCCCAGTGCTCCTGCTATTCTAATATCTAGCCCACATCATCCACCCAATACTGAGGTGGACATCTCTGCACAAATTCGAGAGGTACATATGGAAGAGGCTCTCACTTCTGAAAGTAATTACATAATTAAGACCTCAACCATGACAACCCAGCTCCTTGACACTTCTACTAAAGTTGTCTATGATCGAGGGAAATCCAGAGACCAAGAAAACATATATGGTGGTGAGAGGGATGACTTTAGTCATGTACTCTCATCCCCCCAAATTCTTTTGATAAAGATGAGGGGAGTATGCAACTAAAGGTGCAAAAATTGACAAAAACTTGCACATTTCTGGTCTCTAATGTTAATCACCTGGAATCTCAGGTGGCTACCTTACAAAAACAGGTGCTTAATTAGCAACTTGAGAACACCGATCTCAAGGGCAAGTGAGCTGAGATGCCTGCCAGGCATGCTCAACCATGTCAACAAGAACCTATGGATGTGGTAGACCTAACCTCTAGCTCATCTGTGCAAGTAGGTGATGCAACCAAAAGGGGGAGAAAGTCACCACAGCCATAAAACATGGGGGCATTTCCAAGAGGTTGGACATTGATGATTCACCACCCTCACTTTTAATTGTCTAGACTCAACAACCTCCGATGGCCCATATCAATATGGATGCCATAGTTCAAAGCTTCTTTGAGGAGGGTGCTGTTCCTAGGCCTATGTCACCTCCATCCCATCCTGCTGACAGTCCAATAGTATGATGGAGGTATGACACTAATAGAAGATTCCAGGTGCTTTCTAGATATCATGGTCAACAAGAAGTTTTCAACTTCCATACACTGAGATTCTATGAATGCTTCCCTCTAGTTGACCTACCACTTGTCAATCAAAGCCAAAACAAACAAGCTGATAGGTTAATTGAGCGGATACAGATGAGGGTGTCTAAGGAGTTCAAAAGGAGAACCAACTTTATAGACAGAGGCTAGCAAGGAAAACAGTTAGTTAACTGGGTACTGAGTTTGAACCTAAGATTAGCTTCGAAGGGGAAACCTTAGTTGAAGGCCCAACTGTGGAACCTGTGAACCTTAAGAATGTTACTCCTTTTGCACCAATTACCCTCAGCGAGACAACAGTTGGTGAACGTATCTCACAGCCTCTCCATGGCTAGAGCTCTAGTGCAAAAACAGCTCAAGAAGACAAAAGCTCTCTCCTCCCTGAGTTACACAAGCCAGTGATTGACAAAGGAAAGAAGGTTTGTTGGTCCTAAACAACACTTGAATCAATGATATTTGTGAAAATTGTTGGATCAAACACAAAATATGGATGAACAAATGATGAACACCTCAAGAACACAATGAAATCACTTGTTTGATCTTTTGATGATTTGAATCTGATATTACAAAGTGGAAACCCTCAAATGAATTGGCTCATTCAAGCTAACCTTATAGCTAATTACTCTAGCTATTCATAGTCTAATGACAATTAGACATAATGACATTTAGCCCCCTAGACTCTTAAACTAGAAATTAACAAATAAAACTATAAAAGACTAATAAAAATGACTAAAACATGATTAAATGTATTTTGTTGACACATAATATATTTATTAACAATAAAACTCCTAGTCAAATATATCTTCAATGGCTCATCTCGGTTCTTCATCTCGAACGCGTCTGTTTGACTTTTCCGATGACTTTGACCGTGATGTTGACTTTTGTTGACTTTGACTATGTTGATAATATAGACTATCCTTTTTAGACCCAACAATACTCCTCCTTAGTCTATCATTATCAACGTGTTGTGTCATCCCTTCAGCTCTGATAAGTCAAACAAAAAAATGATCTTCAATCTCCCCCTAGATTGATGATCTGTTGCTAAAGATCTATCATCTCATAGGCTCCCCCTTTTTTATGCTCCCTCTCTTCATGTGCATCTTTTGGAAATTATCAATAACTGCTATTCCAACTCTCTATACTTGAATGCTTCAGAAGATGTAGGAGGAGGAATCCTAGCTCGGTATCTTCTACAAACTTAAAGAACAGGTTCTCTGGTTAGGTACTTTGCTCAGCTGACGATCGGCCATCATTTGCAGTAAAAATCTGTAACACAATCACAAACACATTCTACACATTTCTCGATAGATTAGTTCAACAATACAAATAAACTAGTGTTTATCTGTATATATAAACAAGCAAAACCATGTTCGTTTGTGTGTGCAATTTCCCGTAAAATGCATGAAAATATGAGATCGTTTTAATAGTATAATATGGAAGACTTGAAAATAATTTGAAAAACCAAACAAGAAATTTTATACTAATAAAATCTAATCATAAGAATCTAACCTAAAAATAATATATACATATATTTTTATTAATAATTTGAGAACCAAGAATTGATTTAATCATGAGATCACATATTCAAGATATACTCAAGCACAAAGATATAATTAAACATCAAGAAGTTAGTGAGATCATACTGTTGCAGAGTCTAATCACAATTTTACGTTTTTGATAGTCAAGACAGTTCAAGAATGATTATCGGTATGTTTATCCAATTTAAACCCATGCCTTGTTCTTTTTAACGAGTGACCTGCAACTGATTTTATCATGTTTTAGGTTCAGTTAGAGAAACTCAAGTAACTTGGTTCCCACATACATTCAGCAAAGAACTTATCTTGTTATCATGGCTTATTGAGCAATACGATTGACTCTGACTGATTTTGCATTTGATTCTCCAGAGATGCTAACATAGACAATGATTATTTGAGAACCATTTGACTGTTTTATATGTGTAAGTATTTGGTGGAGCTTTCGACAATGACCTTTGATGTAAGAATCATTGTGATATTATTTTAAGGAGAAATAGATGATGAGCACTCCAGGTCTATACTTCCGTATAACAGAGGAGATGATTATCTGAGCGTGCTAATGAGAGCTTCAGGTCTATACTCACGTATAAAAGAGAAGATCATCACTCCAGGTCAATGTTCACACATATAAGTGGAGATAAGCACGAGAAATTATTATTATTGTACATTCTGAAGGAGTCACAAGTGACTCAAAACAGAGGCTTTTCTAAAGAGCATAACTAGAAGTGTTTATTTTTGGTAACTAGGTGCTCAATTCAGGGATAGGGTGGGGGTGATTTGGGATTTTAGGGAAATCTGAACAGAGACTTTAAAACTCTCAAATAGTTTCTGATAATGATTTGTTTCTTTGTGCATGCCAAGATTTCATGGGAATAATCCTTATTACTGAGCTCTTGACGAATTAGTTTGGCCATATGATCACCGTTTACTTCATTTTTGGGCTGATCCTACTAAGCATATCATATAATAAAACTGTCTTTTTTATATTTTAGAATTTTAATTGATACAGACATCTATATCAGTTACTATCATTCCTCACGAAGTACAAGTCATGCAAATAAGCATACCAAGAAGACATACGATCGTTTCTCAGTCATCCCAAATCAAGTTCTCAATTTTTATTTATTTTATAACCTAAAGCAATTAATTAACTAATAAAATTTAAAATCTTTTTGTTCTTTTCTTTTATACTACTCTCCCACTAAATTTTAATAATGTACATATTCTATACTTACAAAAAAGAAAATAACCAACAAAATTGTCTTCCATTTTACTCTAACAAAGGATAAAAAAATGAACTATCAAGAGAAATGCAGTGATTGTGAAATAAGATGTGAAAATGCAGATAGTGACCCAAAATGTGGATAAGATACCAAAACCATAACTTGTTTGTTCCACCTCAAATTTGAATGAGGAACATTCTCTGTCGGTAAACCAAATTACTAACAATCCTCCTGAACTGTTCCTGCACTCATTAACAGATTAGTTAAAAAAGGGGCACCCAGGCCATTGTACTCTTGTGTGTTTTATTTTCATCAGTGTACATAACCTGCTTAAGCACACACAGAAAAATCATTTATCTTGTCAACCTTTTGTTTTATTTTCCAAATTTGTTTCTGTTCAATTACTTTTGATTTGAAAGAATTGAATGTGGAAATCATATTATTTTTAAGACCCGAAGACAGAGACTTTAGTTTTGAAACATTGGTTTTTTTCACCATTGAATCACGTGAAACCGGCTTCACATGAGAAGGTTTGGATAGATTGTTGTTTATCCAACCATTTGAAGATATCTGCTTTTAACCTTTTGAACTCGAGAAGCAACCCGTGTTGGCTTTACCATGTTGCAGCTTCCTTCTAGACTCTGATCAGAATAAGCAATTCGTTTTGCCTTTACCATTCGGAGCATGTCTGACTGGGTGTTTTTGAAAATGATATTCTCTATTAATGTGAATCAACAAGGATCGAATATGAAGATTGATTCAATGATTGAAAGGCTGAATCAAGCAATCAATGAACATAGAACTCTTGATATACTCATAAATGCACTCTTGTATTAATTAGATGAACTGTTACAGAGTAAATGCTAGGGTTTAGCAAGCTACAGTAACAAGACAGCTAACATGGGAGAGAGACAAAGTATATTCTAATTGTCTATTCTCAAAAGTTGTGTAAACAGTCACACAAAAAGTCACTCAAGGTTGCCCTTACATACGAGGTTTCTATTCTATTTATAGGCTGACTTACAACTTGTACAAAAAGACTAAACTACCTTTAGTCTAAGTCTTCATCAGCATTTGTCCTTTGTCATCCGCATTGACTAATACAGATGAGTAATTCTTCATCAGCATTGGTCTTGTATTAGCCGCATTAGTGTTTGGTCATCAGCATTAATTAATGCGGATGAGCAAACACTTGGCCGCATTTGTTGCTGGTCATCCGCATTAGTTAATGCGGATGAGCAAACACTTGGCCGTATTTGTTGCTGGTCATCCGCATTAGTTAATGCGGATGAACAAATGTCTTGTCTGCATTTCATCAGCTGTCCGCATTAGTTAATGCGGATGAACAAATACTTGTCAACATTTGTTCTTGGTCATCCACATTAAGAAATGCGGATAGCCGACACTTGTATTTTTCTTCTTATGCAGGATCTTCTTTATGTGCATGTCTTCTTGGACTTGGGGAGAAACCAGCAGAATAACCATCCACCTCTTGAATTGGCATGTATAATCCTTTCAGGGTCTAACTATACTCCCCCTAAGGATTATACAGCCTAAGTACTTCAAGGGTTTGAGGGTGGATCAGGTTATGAAGATTCTGTTGTGTCTTGTGCAGTAGGAGGAGATGACAGAGGAGCTGGGCCTATGTAAGAAGGATCTAGTATGACCTTGAACTTGTTAGAGAACTGTCTTGCATCATCCAGCTTCTCTCTGCTTAGTACATGGATCTTCATTTGGCTCATAATATGGAAGGCTTCAATGGGCAGCTTCTTCAATAAGACAGGCTCCCAGAATGACACAGTTGACAGCCCATCTCTGTGAATCAGTAAAGATCCATCAGCATCTACATCTAATTTCACAATGTTTCCAAACTGCAATGGAGTCTTCCTCTTCCTCCTTTGCTATCTCTTCTTGTTAATTATGTCATAGGCCATTTTTAGGAGTTTGATGCACTTTAGAAAGAAGTACATATCAACTTCACCAAGCTTATTTTTGATTTCCCTAAAGTGCCTTGAGTAGATGTAGTGGATATAGGATTCATCTAACAGTCTTACCTCATATCCACTGAACAATCTGATCTCTGCTCCTTCCTTTCCTCCCCACTTCCTTTCAATCACCAACTCATATGTTTTATCATCATAATAAATATTTGAGATTGGCACAGAAGTGTGAGTACCAGCAACCATCTTTCTCTTTAATGATTCAGTGGGTTTTACCCTAAGTTCAGGGAATACCACCTCTTTAGCTGGTTTCCTTTGCTTCTTATCAAGGGGATTGACAAATGATCTATCCTTTCCCAAGCAGATAGACTTCAAGGATTTGAAGTTGTCAGTTCTCTTAAATATCCTTAGAATGTCCTCAAACTCATATCCCCTAAACATAGCCTTGTGATTAATCAGTCTTAGATTGGCTAGTTCCTTCAGATCATGGATCTCCAGAGATTTCACCAGAGCAGAGTACTCTATGAAGAATTGGACTAATCCAGATAATCTCTTTACCATGAACATATTCCAATCACTGTCATACATCCAGGCAATAATTTTCTGATCTGTCTTGCCTTTTGGAGTAGACACACCCTTGATCATTTCAGCAGTTGTGAGTCCTTCATGTAGTTCTAGTTGTGAAGGCTCAGCAAACCACTCTGGGTATCTA
>BJCO01466137.1:0-10672 GCA_018326465.1 Flaveria floridana
ATATATATATATATATATATATATATATATATATGTCCCGACTTGACCCCCTTATTACTAAGTTGGTTGCTTTGATATTTTGGGGCGTTACAATGTAGTCCAGAATTCCCAAATGTATGCCTCACAAATCACCGGGTTTATAGAGATTGCAAAAGCATAATTGCTATTACGTAAGAACCGAAGAACTGGATCATAGACGAGATTACTAATGGGTTCAAGTGATGCAGTGATATTGTAATTTGGTATAAATTCTAGGTTTTGAGCAGGCATGGAAGGATATTTGATTGTTCGTAGGGTTTAAGATGTTTGAATGTTTTGAGAGGGTTTGCTTTTAGATGAAGATTGAAGATGACAATGGTGGGAAAAACTTAGATTTAACATTTATGGATAATGTTATTTTAAATTTAAGCGCTATAACTAACAAATCCGATTGTATGTGATATGGAAAAGTCTGTAAAGGCAAGCTACATCGGCGCCACTATGTATCGTGTGATAAAAGTGGGTCCAGTCGGATCTTTTAAAATATATATGTTGAGGCCATCATATATGCCGAATTGTGATTATATACCAATTTGAGATATTTGGCAGGCGCCCAGTGTTACCCTCTTATATGCCGATTTGCAATATTCAACGGATATCCAGTTTAATTCATTTTAGCATTATCAGATATAATTAGGTAAATCATCTAATTATTTAAATATCATCATCCCAATATATTCAAATCTTTTTTAATCAAAAGCCTTTATGAAAAGATCTGCATACTATTCATGTCACACCCTCAAAATCCACCGGCAGGATTCTACCGCGAGACACGTGACAAACCAGGATCTCAGACACAGTCATATCAAAGGACATTATACGCGTTATAAAAGAAGAGTTTGACCTTAAATCAGAGTAAAACAGAGTTTTCAATGTAATCAATACGGAAGCGTAAACGTTTAAAAAACCATAAGTAATAAATGCGCAAAATAAAGGGCCCAATGAAAAGTAGTAAATGTAAATAAACTTGCTTTCAAATGATAAAGATAATGCATAAGCCTCAGATATGTAACCCTAACCTTAAGCATGCCTGCAACTTGAGAAGACATACTAAAGTGTGTCAACACAAGGTTGGTGAGTTCACAGGTTTAAATTAGTAAATATGTTTAAGCGTTGCTTTGGTAAACGTAAACAAAGGTATACCATAGGTAGCCAGCCTATATATCGATTTACTTAGCGTTTCAAACTAAAGTTGACTGTTTATGAGTTGTTTTTCCTTCCACCATGTCTTATCACAAAACAATGGCAAGTGTCTAGGTCAATTAAACACCTGTTCGACCTCCAGTCGAGTAAGCGCGACTAACACGGGTGGAGTTTGTCAAACCCAGTAGTACTACCCAAAATCGCCTCGCTATCCCGTTATTAATGGTTCGAGTGTGTAAGGACTTGCGTGATAATGTTTGCACTACAGTCACATGCGATATACCAATAATACTAAAACCATATAAATAGAAATAGTTTGCATGCTTCTCCCCCAAAAAGAAAAGTAAGTAAAAGTGGGGCTGTGAAGACCCACCTTAGATGCGTAGGAAAACATGAAATGTAAAATCCAAAAGCTAATCATTACGTAACAAATGTATGTTCATGAGTGTGTGTACATAATGGTCAAGATGAACCCCCTTGTATCCAAACAACGTAACTGTTAGCGTGTTCGAGAAATGTTTGACATGTTTAACCAAAGTTGACCGGACTGACCCAACGACTCGTTAGTGACTCAAATAAGTAAAAACATGTTTAGTCATACTCAAATAACTCAAATAATGATTCACATAAAGTTTTATTTTGGAAATCTATTTTTGCAAAGTTTCTATTTTTAGAAAGTTTGATATCGTTACACATGTGTAATCCATTTTAAGATTATGAATCATACCACAACAATCATCTCTATTATACTTGTAACATATCCAACAATCATCCATAACATTTTAACATAACCTAGAACTTCTTCATGCTCAAAGTTTCCTAATTTAAAACATAAGAACACAAGTTGCATAAATTTTATCCAAATCTCCTAATATGTTCCTATGTTCAATTCAACATCAATCACCATAACATGTTCTACATATATCATACTCATCATACAATACAATGGGACACAAAAGTTTCCATAACTAACATGAATGTTCATACGAAGTGTTTTTCACCATTCGATTAATCCCATACCATTCTTATGCCCTAAACATCATATAACAATTATCACATTTCACCAAACATGTAAAAATCATCATCTATGAACCAAAATTATCCAAAAAGTTTCCTTTAATGGAAAGTATCTGAAAACCGAGCCAAAACCAAAAGTTCAAAACATGAATTTTTATCTATTAACATCAACTAACATCGTAGAATCACCAATTCAATCCAATTTCGTTAAAATCATACAATTTCAACAAAAACGCCAAATTAAAGTTTCCATTATAAGTAAATCTCGGGTTTTTGATCAAAACAACATAATTTTAGAAAACCAATCCATACAAACATCATTATATTGAATATAACACATAATCCGTTATCAATTTCAATCAATTTCAAGTTTTGACTTGTTTGGATCATCTGGGGTTCATGTTCATCATGAAGATCAAAGAACATGAAATCAAACATAAAAACATACTTGAAATGTTTAGATGATGATCCTTAGTACGTTTTTGATGCAAGAAACGATGCAAATCATCATCAATATGCAAAAACAAGATCAAAGAATGTGTCCTTAGTGTGTGTATGATTTACTATGAAAAAATGAAGGGGAATGGGAAAGGAGATGGTCAATTGGTGACTAAGGTTCGGGGTTGGGTTTTATACTTTTTTTACAAGAAATGTCGCCGTCTTTTATGAAAATCGTTTTAACGCTACGCGATTGAACTTTTTCTAAACCGAAACCTCCAAATGCTCATATAATATCAAACAAACATTGATAACATGAAATAATATTCATTTTGCTATTTCAAAGGCATTTTTATTGTAATTGGTGTTGAAAGCTGAAAATACGTGAAAACACATAAATGCTAGAAAATTCCAAATTTTCACAACCAGGCTACATAATTAATCACATAATCATATAACACATAATTTCACACCAATTATTATTGTTTGAAAACCATTTTGACAAATTACCAACGTTCGGGGACAGACGCGTGTGCGATTCGGCAATTATCTGAATTACCGTTACGTGAGATGTTCATGCATATTTGTGCAATAAATGACGCGTTTAAGTAAACAACATTAAATGCATGAATGTATGATCAGAAGACCATGTTTGTGTTGATCGGAAAGTGACCGGAAAATACCGGGTGTCACATCATCCCCTTGTTGAAAGAAATTTTGTCCCGAAATTTAACCAACTCCGGTAAAAAAAATGGATGAAAATTTCGTGATTGTCACATTATCCCCTTGTTGAAGGAATTTCACCCCGAAATTCTCAACTAGTAACGTTAGCACTTTACAACGCATCTTTGAACAACTATAGATATTTGGCCTTTATTGATTCTCGCGTTTTGAGGTAAACTCTGGTCCACGCTCTAAGTTTCAATAAAATTTAACAATAGAGGTACGATTATGCTTGAGAGTTTTTGACCACTTTGTCCATGATTCAACTAGTTCCTCGACGAATTGCAATTATGTGTCCTTTTATTTCTCGTTTAACTGAATGATGATTGTTTTATCAGACATACATTTCTTCATGATTGAAACGTGTAACACGCTACGTACTCCCACTGAGTTCTCCAGGCAAATTAAGTTCTGGACCAACACTTTTGACAATCTCAAAAGATCCAACGTAGCGTGGGTTTAACTTTTCTCATTTTTCCAAAACAAATTACACCTTTCCAAGGTGAAACTTTTAGAAGTACCTTGTTGCTGTCATGCGGTTTCTAATTTGTACAATCTTCTTAGTCGTCCTGTGCACAAGCTCAGGACAAGTAAGTTGACTTTCCCGAAACTCCTACCCAACTTATAAGTAATCAGCACGTATTTCTATAGAGTGTCTCAAACAGTGTGGCCTTGATCTTTGTGTGGTAACTATTATCGTAGGAAACCTTAATCAAGGGTGGGTGGGTTGCCAAACTACTACCTAAATCAATAACACATGCTTGTAGCATGTCTTCTAGAGTCTGAGTCGTCCACTCATTATGACTATCAGTTTACAACCGATATGCTCTGCTCTTATCCAACCATGTTCCTAATAACCTTTGCAATGACCTCCAATAATAAGGAATGAATCGAGCGTCACGATCAAAGATGATGGAAGAACTGGAACATCATGCTAAGAAACTTTTTCTCTTGGATAGGTAAGAGTTAAGCACTCAATTCAATTAGTCTTACTAATATCGAGGAAGTGTGCGGACTTTCCCAAGGTATCTACTATTACCCAAAAGGTATCACATCCGCTTAGAGTTCGATGTAACTTCACAATGAAATCCATTAAGATAAACTACCACTTCCATTCTATAATTTGTGGTTGTTTCAATAAACTAGACGATCCTTGATACGCCACCTTAACTTTAAAACAAGTTAAACATTTCTTACATGCATGGCAATATCAGCTTTCACATTCTGCCATCGATAAAGAACTTTCAAATCATGGTACGTCTTACGAATTCATGTACATAAAATCCATATTTGTTCTATGAAGTAACAAATTCCTTCGAAATTTGACGCTATATTCTTTTCCATGTCTCGCATGGACTTCGCTCTTCAGATTCTTGTCCTTCAAAGCCTCAATTTGAGCATTATGTATTTGATCTGGTACTCTAGCATGAATGGTAAGTTTTAATGCTCGCACTTGCTTTGGTTTAGGTGTTTACTTTCATCTTAGGTCATCAGCTACCATATTAGCCTTACCTGGATGGTACTTCATCACATTGTCATAGTCATTCAAGTGGTCAACCCAACGATGTTGTGTCATGTTCAGCTCCTTCTGTTCACAAATATACTAGAGGCTCTTATGATTGGTGTAATGATACATGTGGTACCATACAAGTAATACATGTATGTCTTACGTGTAAATCAATGACACTTAACTTTGAGTTGTGTGTCATGTAGATCTTCTTAAGAACTTTCAACTAATATGAAGCGTATTCGGTAACCTTCTCGTATTACATCAAAACACAAACGAGACTTTGGATGGAAGCATTGCCATATATCACAAAATCATATGTTTCCCTCCGGTAGGGATAGTATCGATACAGTATAGAGTTTTTGTTTCATAAACTGAAATACGGACTCTCGCTTGTCACCCTAATTCGTATGTGGTGCTTTTATGAGTTAATGCCATAAGAGGTTGAGCGATCTTAAAAAACCCTTTTGATGTCGCATCAGCAGTATCCATCCAATCCAAAGAACTATTATACACCAGTCGGAGTCTTATACGTAACCTAATTATTGTTGGCTTTTATTTTTTGTTGGGTTACAGGCATTCCCTTCTAGTTAACCATTTGACCTAAACTTTGGACTTCATCTAGATGTCACACTTTGAAAACATGGCATATTGTTTTTCCTTTTTTTTGTAGTTCTAAAATCAGTTTAAGATGTTCCTCATGTTCCCTTTGTTCTTTATTTATAGTAGAATCCCACTAACAAAATGATTGATAACTTTATCTAGAAAGGGTTTACACACTCGGTTCATGAGATCATGAAAACCGTCAGTGCATTTGTAAACCCACTTGGCATAACCAAAAATTCATGGTGACAATGCCGAGTTCGGAATGCCGCCTTAGATATATCATCCTCTCGGATCCTCAAATGATGATATTCCAACCTTAGGTCTATCTTGGAATATAAACTCGATCCTTGAAGCTGGTGAAGTAAATCAGGGATACGTGAAAGAGAATAATGCTTCTTAATTGTCACTTTGATAAACTCATGGTAATCAATATGATTACCCATACAAAAAGTTCAATCCTTTTTCTTGACAAATAGGAGAAGAGCTCCCCATGGCGATGAGCTTGGTCGGATGAATGCTTTATCCGACAGCTCCTGTAGTTATATAAATAGTTCTGGTAGTTCATTTGGAGCTAATTTGTAAGGTGCTCTAGCAAAGGTGAGACTTAATGTGTCAAATTGATTTGCAACTCATTATATCCTGTGTGGGGAAAACAAGGTAAATCTTCTATGAAAACTTTTGGAAGGTAAAGAACGATAGGGATCTCTTCGATCCTCTTTTCCTTAGTTGTGTTCTTAGTGATCGTAGCTAAAATGGCAGTATGAACCTTGCGTATAAGGCTTCACCTCTATGAATGGTATGCGATCGACCTTTCATGACAGATAAATTCATGTTGGTTCTTGGACAACCAATCCACGCCGACAACCATATTGAACTAAGATCTACATTTGTCTTATGTCCAAAACATCCCAATGCATATATCTTTAGAATGTAAGTGGCTTCAATTACTTTAACAATAGCTAATTGTATGGTGTAACTAGGTTCCATTTCAATTGAAGCTACATATGGAATTTGCTAAATGGTAACCGCATTCTAGTCATTTATTATCTTACAAAACCTAATCATGAAGGCTTGACCCTTAGCACTCTATCCATTGTTCCTTTCCATTGTTACTATCCTTATTGCCATTTTTTGTTAAGGGTAATCTCTCCTGATTTGTCTATCTTTGTTCCATTCAAAGCAACCTTATGATGCTTCAGCTCGTCATTGCCACTTGTGTTTATTGCTGCTTGATCGTTGACTCTCCCTTAAATTTTTTAGCTACATGTTTTGTCCTACCACATCTTTGACAATAATTATAATCACGCTTGCCATTATGGTGAATGACTTACTCTACATGTCATCCTATTCTCGCTTGCTATTAGATGAACTATCAACAATGTCACGCTTAGTTAGAGTGCTCAACACCACAACCAAGTCAGTGAGCTTGCGAGATAACCTCATAGGGTGCTAATTGACTATAGATTCAACAAAAATGACCATGCATAAGTCTAAGGTTTAATCCCATCAATTGACTTCTCAGTACGCTTGTAGGTTGGAGTTACCATAACATAAAGCATCCAACTCCTGAAAATAAGTTGTATATTCCTCAATGTCTGAACCTATTATCTTAATGTTCCAGAAACTTTTTTTAGCTTCTAGTCTTTATTCCAGGTGTAGTGCTCCTCCTCCAGATCTTCCTCATATGCAGTAAATGCTACAACTTAGGCTTATAGCCTAGCTACTCTTGATTCTCATAATCCTAGTCTCTGCTGCATATCCTTCAGTGTAGCCTCAGGGGTTTTTATTTTCACTTGTGCTCCCTCGACTATGCCATCTATTGAATTATGCTTGCTTGTGTTTTCCCTGAATACATCAACAAAAGTATTGTGTTTCTGGCTAGTCTCCATAAGGCCTTCCTTATGTGCTTCCACATATTCACTAATGGTGGTCTAACGCTCTGGTATCTTGGTGATCTCACCGGGTTCTTCACATATATTGTGAATATTTTGATCTAACCATGCAATGAGTGCAACAAATGACTGCTCGGTCAGATGAGGTATAAGTGATGATGCAGGAGTATAATCAGTTATGTCAGTAGTAAGAGGAAGGGGTACACGCTCCTCCCAAATTCAGCTAGTTGTCATATCAGGTAAACACTTCTAGTGTTATGTATCTCCCTAACGCGAACATCAAACAATACTCATGTTCTTTGAAGTTATTAGCAGGCTCCATCTGATGCTTATTCGGCTTTGATAATGAGGCTATTAGTGTAGATGAAGAAGGTATGAGAGCGAGATCCTTAGTCTCCTTGTTATTGGGGGTGATGCTAGTGACATGGGTGGAGTAGATGATGATGTGGACATCCAATATCATTATGCATGCGTGAAATGATATGTATGCTTGAAAAACTAGTAAATATATAAAGTATGTGCAATGATAGTGTGTCTAAGGCCATAGTCGAGATGCAAAAGCAATCCTATTTCTCTATAACCAGTGGCTCTGATACCAATCTGTCACACCATCAAAATCCACCGACGGGTTTCAACCGCGAGACGCGTGACAAACCAGGAACTCAGACACAGTCATGTCAAACGACACTATATACGTTTTAAAAGAAGAGTTTGACATTAAATCAGAGTAAAACACAGTTTTCAATGTAATCAATACGGAAGCGTAAATGTTTAAAAAACCAAAAATAATAAATGCGTAAAACAAAGCACCCAACGAAAAGTATTGAATGTAAATGAACTTGCTTTCAAATGATAAAGATGATGCATAAGCCTCAGATATGCAACCCTAGCCTTAAGCATGGCTGCAACCTGAGAAGACATACTAAAGTGTGTCAACATAAGGTTGGTGAGTTCACTGGTTTGAATTAGTAAATATGTCTAAGCGTTGATTTGGTAAAAGTAAACAAAGGTATGCCATAGGTAGCTAGCCTATATATTGAGTTACTTAGTGTTTCAAACCGAAGCTGACTGTTATGAGTTGTTTTGCCTTCCACCATGTCTTATCACAGAACAATGGCAAGTGTCCAGGTCAACTAAACACCCGTTCAACCTCCAGTCGAGTTAGCGCGACTAACGCGGGTGGGGTTTGTCAAACCTAGTAGTACTACCCAAAATTACCTTGTTATCCCGTTATTAACGATTCGAGTGCGTAAGGACTTGCGTGATAATGTTTGCACTACAGTAATAGGTGATATACCAATAATACGAAAACCATATAAATAGAAATAGTTTGCATCCTTCTCCCCTAAAAAGAAAAGTAAGTAAAAGTGGGGCTATGAAGACTCACCATAGATGCGTAGGAAAACATGAAATGTAAAAGCCAAAAGCTAATCATTACGTAACAAATGTATGTTCATGGTGTGTGTATATAATGGTCAAGATGAACGCCGTTGTATCCAAACAACGTAACTATTAGCGTGTTCGAGAAATGTTTGACATGTTTAACCAAAGTTGACCGTATTGACCCGACAACCCGTTGGTGACTCAAATATGTAAAAACATGTTTAGTCATACTCATGTAACTCAAATAATAATTCACATAAAGTTTCATTTTGGCCCCGTTATTAACGATTCGAGTGCGTAAGGACTTGCGTGATAATGTTTGCACTACAGTAATAGGTGATATACCAATAATACGAAAACCATATAAATAGAAATAGTTTGCATCCTTCTCCCCTAAAAAGAAAAGTAAGTAAAAGTGGGGCTATGAAGACTCACCTTAGATGCGTAGGAAAACATGAAATGTAAAATCCAAAAGCTAATCATTACGTAACAAATGTATGTTCATGAGTGTGTGTATATAATGGTCAAGATGAACGCCGTTGTATCCAAACAACGTAACTATTAGCGTGTTCGAGAAATGTTTGACATGTTTAACCAAAGTTGACCGTATTGACCCGACAACCCGTTGGTGACTCAAATATGAAAAACATGTTTAGTCATACTCAAGTAACTCAAATAATAATTCACATAAAGTTTCATTTTGGAAATCTATTTTTGGAAAGTTTCTATTTTTGGAAAGTAGATATCGTTACACATGTGTAATCCATTTTAAGATTTTGAATCATACCACAACAACCATCTCAATTATACATGTAACATATCCGACAATCATCCATAATGTGTTAACATAACCTAGAACTTTATCATGCTCAAAGTTTCCTAATTTAAAACATAAGAACACAAGTCCCAAAATTTTATCCGAATCTCCTAACATGTTCCTATGATCATTTCAACATCAATCACATCACCATAACATGTTCTACATATATCATACTCATCATACAGTACATCGGTACACAAAAGTTTCCATAAATAACAAGAATGTTCATACGAAGTGTTTTTCACCATTCGATTATTCCCAAACCATTCTCATGCCCTAAACATCATATAATATTTATCACATTTCACCAAACATGTATCACTCATCATCCTGTCAGGCCCCGTTACCGGGCACCTCATAGTTGGTTATTCGTTGCATCATAGATACATATTAATACACATTACATAAGGTAAACAGTGGAATTACGTTAGCAAAAGCCATTCTCTATTATGAATAAATACTGTTGTTAAGCAATACAATGGGGTTTAAATTACAAAAGATTGTTTAATTGCATTACAAAACAACAATATCTTAACATAAGAATGGATGTCAATCTTTTCCCGCCGAGTAGCTTCACCCTCGTGCCATCCTCAGCAATAGTTACATGCCAACTGAAAATATATAAAAGTCAGCGTTGTCGAGTGAGTTCTAGTTGTAAAAGTATTAAAATACCTTGTGTAATGTATATGTATCAAAATACTCTTTTACAAAAATACTCTCCTTACTCTTGTACGTGAGCACGCATCAACTATACAACAAGGTAATGCTTTCTTTCTTTACTATATACCTTTGTTCATTTCGTACTCTTTAACTTTATCTTTCACTGTCTATGTGGACCAAAAAGAATTACCCTAATCACTGTACACGAGGTTGATCCAGTCACCTAGGGTATGCTACAAAGGTCCGTCAATCTCAATTGATTGACCCTGTGTGCATCCTTTGGGGTAGCTAACGTGCATCACAGTTGAGCTAACGACAACATGGTCGTGCACCTCCTATATGCTTGCAAGACTTTCATTATTTTATTTATGTTCCACTTCTCTTTATCATTACTCTTTCACTTTGTTAATGATAATTCTTGCATTTATGATCATAAACATACCA
>BJCO01466139.1:0-13140 GCA_018326465.1 Flaveria floridana
CTATTGGATCAGGAATACTTTCCACAATATCTCGTGAGTTTGAAGATGACTCATTTTGACGTCTTCTCCTACCTCCACGAGAAGACATTTTAACTGTTTCGTTTCTCACTAACCGTATATAACAAGTCATATATATAACGGTTTATATAGAATCTTAAATCGAATCAAGTAATAATACGTCGCGTCACATAATTATAAAATTTAAAAGTGCACGCAAAACGAGGAAAGAGAATTCTCAGAATGACAACCACGGCCCGTGAGACCCTTAACGGGCCGTTATGGAGAGAGTTAACGGGTCGTGGGTGAGGACGTTTACGGGCCGTTTGTTCCTACACGGGCCGTGAGAAGATGTGGTTGCTAGAATTAAATTTCGAACCCCTTACGGCCCGTGAGGCCCTTCACGGGCAGTGACAAAAGTCAAAGGGCGTCCGGGTATCACCTGACAGGGCGTGCAATTAGCTGGCGCCTTATCATAATTCTATCAATAATTTGATTGTACTATAACTATTAATATCTAATTACTCATAGAATTATAAAATTATAAATTTATAAATCCTTTTTGTTTACACATTAACATATGTAAATATCATTTACTCAATTTATTGCCACTGATCATTCCGTGGGTAGATATAAGTACAACTTTAGAATAAAGAAAAATATAAACAATAACAATTTACTTTCTTACCTCGACCCATCTTATGCATCATACAAATATCAATAATAACCTAGACAAGTATGCATGTTGAAAATAAACTTCTTAAATTCCATACAAACATTCCGGTGGGGTGATAGGGTTCCTTTGTTTATCAGTGCAATAATCATACACCATGTGGTTCATACGGACCCATTGGTATCTGCGCGCTGCTAAGGCATCGAGTTGCTGGTAACTCGGACCTTCCCACCAGTTGGCTCGGTTGGAAGCACAAGCACTTGGCTCTGGTGTGGTGCACCCTTCAATATCAAAGTCCTTATAGTATGCATAAAATGGTGCTTGGGTCCAGTCGATTTTCTCGAGCCCGCCCCTCGTGGCCCAGTCATCGGCTTCCCATAAGGTGGAGTAAATCCCCATTGGTTGAGACTTTGGAAAGTGAATTCCTTTGGCTTCATTGTTCTTGTACACTCTTATAGGCACTTCATCCACTGAAAACCTGTGCAAATGATCATGCATTGATTAGTTGTACTTTCAATTCAAGCTATATTGTCGAAAGCTCACTAGAGGCGTGCCTAGGCGCTCAGGCACAACGCGATGCAAGAAAAGCGCCTCGTGGTAGTCCAATTAAACTGGGATTAAACATCCAAAAATGTTCTTGAACAAGCCTAAATTAGTCTGAACAAGCCTATAACATGTCTCAAACCTCTAAAAATACTAGCTTTTAAATAGTGCGTTGAGCTTAAAATCTAGTGCTCTTTAAGCGCCTTGCGCCTAGGCCTTTCGCACGATAGCTTTTAAGTTAACTAGCATATGGTTGATAACTTTGAGTGAATGAGTGGGTTGTACTTACACAACATGTTGGTGGTTCCATAAGATGGAGTAAAGGTGGAAGTCAGCAGCAGGGTCAAACCATAGGTTAACCCTTTGTTCTTTATCACCTTTTCCATGGGCATACACATTGGTTTGGACCGAGTATGGTTGTCCAGACCGGTTCCCCAAGAACTCAAAATCAAGCTCATCGCGTACTTCATCAGTATCCGAGTTCATCTGTCATCAAGAACCATGAAAGAACAACGATTCATCAATGTATATGTTATACAAATCAAAAGCAAGTTTTCCATTGTGGGAATTCATACGTAAAACGCGGTGACTGTGCCAGCAGAGTCTCCAGGAATGAGCTTAATCTTCATGCTCACATGGCCAAACAAATACTTGTTCTTTGAAGCGAACCCACATCCTGTAACACATAAAGATGATATTTATCACATGCAATGTAGTTGGATCTACTACCTAACACTCTTTTTTGTGTGTTGTATACGATATTTACCACTTTAATGATACTCAAAAGTTTCAAGGATTAATTTTACTAAAGAATTTCATGGATCCACCACTGGTTCATGCGTTTTGAAGCATAAGAAACAGAACCAACCAGCAGACCTACATATACGCGTAGTTTAAGCTTTGTATTATGCACCCACCCGAGCTTTGGTCGAGGATTAGTTGGATGCCCTTGCCGCCATCGAGTTGTTTGATATGAGAATCCGACCATGTTATTTGAAAATCTTGAATGAATCTAGCCGGCTTCGTATTTGTCACGGGTAACAACGTCGCGAACCCGATTAGGAAAAGAGTGACAAGAACGTTTTTATAAAATATGCACAAAGGATAGGTCATTTGTGATATACAAAAATGATGAAAGTTGTCTCTTATATGGTGTGTGGGAGTCGAATAAATTAGAAATTGTAGGAGGGGTCTATATATAGAATAAGTTTAGATAGGGAGATTGGAGAATATTAAGTACAAAGGGACTGATAGTGGTATATTTGAATAGTACGAGGGGTCCATTGTAAAGTGGGATTGCTTTTGCTAAACCAAACATCTTTCATTTTGATTTTTATGAGAAAATCACAAGATTAAAATTCCGCAAAATATTTATTCGACAGTAATATTTTATAATGTATTTATTTTATGTTTGCGTATACGACATATAAAATGAACACAACTCATAAGATGTGTGCTTATATATTCTTTACACTCGTAAATTTGATTTATTGTCCGATATGATCATTTGAAGTAAGAGATCATACAGAGCATTGTAGTATTGTAGTGTACGATATTAAATTTAATGTATCATTCTAATTGTGGATAGATAAAGATATTTCCCCGTCATATCCACTACAGTCAAAGTAGAATAGTACAAAAAACATTGTTCGTTAATATACATTAGTCATATGTTGATTAGTGCATAGGCAAACTGAAGACATATACGTTGTAGAAGTCCATTAATCATAATCATTTGATAAGCATAGGTGTTCTATATATACTTAAGCAACGTAAATGTCAGTCTAACAAATAGACCTGAAGAGTTAGTAAATGTTAAAATTATATCATAAATTTGTGAAAGTTTCTTTGCCATATCTAAATTTCTACACCAGACGGAGACCAAAACTCTAACGACATAGTTTTGCTAATAATTTATGTATAAAATACTCGTATTATATAATTAAATAGAATTTAAATAATTAAAAGTTATCTTACTTAATACTTAATAAAGAAGATTTTAATATAATTATACATTACTTGCTATTTAACATAAAAAATAATATTATTAAAGTTTTATTTACCGAAAGACTTATAGCCTAATGATATAAATGTATGTAGTAAAAGTATTTTAATCATAGGTTAATACTTTACACAAAATAGAATCATGATATTAGAGTTTATGTTACGACATATATTTATTAGATTCATGTACTAATTCAGCTATTTCATGTAAATTTAGGTATTGGTTTGATATTTATTAAAATTAGGTTTCATGTATTTAATAGTGTAGCTCTTACTTATTTAAAAGTTCGGTTTCTGATTAGACAATATTTGAATAACATTATTGTTGGTATAAATTCTAGATGGGTTCATGTCGTAGGATGGATTGGCTCTAATAAATTTTTCAAAGTTTAAATCCAACCTACGACAGTTAAATAAAGCGTTTATAATACGACTCAAAGTCATAGCTTTATGAATTACCTTTAGACGATTAAGTCAATGTTAAATCAACGATGAATATATAATCTTGTATGAATATGCTTAGTTTATACAATGTATGGTATTATTCCCTTAATTAAACCGATCGGCTCCTCAATCTGAAAAGTCACCCTCAATCAAGCGGCAATTCCGGTGATTAACACCAAATCAAAGCTTTTGTGAGTTGCAACTTGCGTCTTGCGAGTTTTATTGAATCTGAAAATCCAGTTCTACTGTTCTTGATTCTGGTTTGCGACTTGCCGGTTGCGGATTGCGAATAAAGGATTCGAATTGTGAACAAATATTTGTGAGTGTATTCTGAATATAGTTGAAAATTAAAACCTTATAATAAGGAAGGGTGCTTAACGTTGATACGAAAGTATGTTATTTTCTCCGAACATTTCCTTTTGTTGATATAAACTGGATAAAGAAACATATGTTAACAAAACTAGATTCATAACTTTTAGAAAAAAAATAAAATATTCAATCAATAATGAAACATAATATAGTTAGTCGTAATTAAGAGGTGACAAGTTGTTAGTTAGGTATTATACTTCTAAATAAGAGGTGATAATTCGTAACACAAACCTAACATAAAGCAAAACAAATTTTTGATTGGGCAATACAATGTGTTTAAAAAATAGATTGGCTTCACGTTGACCCGTTAACCTATTTTAATAATATATGCTAATTTTGTATTTTTTTTTAGTTTAGAAATTCAATTTGCAACTTAAGTTTCAAACTTCACTTTAAAACTTTTCAATAACAAATGAAGATTTATATGAAGATACAAAATAGAAGAAATTTTTAAATAATAGAGATGGATATGAAGATGAAAAGTTCTTAGGAATTATAAATTAATTCTAAAATTGGTAAAAAAAAGTTGATCCAAGGTACTAAATAACGTCATTGTATATTATATATCATTAACCTAAAGAACTATAGAACATACGTACCACATCACGGTACCAAGTTATTAAATCTTTTAGGCAGTGGTTACTTTGGGCCCAATCAAGTGGATTATGCTTAATGCTTAGAGTACTTATTAGGCCTGTAGACTCTAAGAGATTTGGGGTCAAATGTATGAGATAAGATTTAGCGTACTTGTTAGTCCAAGAGGTGAACAAATCGGTTTCTTGACCCAAACTGTTTGGGTTGGGTCAAAGATGGGCAAAGTTTGTTTTCACAAATCAGATGGACATGAAATCGGGTTTTTTCTGGTTTGGTTAGGTTTTGAACGGTTTTAAACAGCTTTCAACATATGGGTACCTCTATGAGCCTGTATGGGACCAAAACAAGTTGAGCTGTGACAAAATCATGGGGGTTAGTCGGTTGCGTGACTTTTCATCTCACTCGAAAATTGTTCAATTGTAACGTCCGGAAATTTTGAGAAAAGAGAGAACAGAAAAGTTTTCACGCGAAAGAAGGATTTCTCGCGCCAAAGACAGTTCTCGCGTGAAAGGAACTTTTCGCGCGAGAAGTTCTGTGAAAAGTGGATCTGGGTATAAATAGCTGTGAACACTCATGCTTGGCATATTGAAAAGTGCTGCTAATAGAGAGAGAAAACGACAGTGTAGAGAGAAAGTGAAAAAATAAAGTGTCTAAGTTTCCGTTCGGTAAGAGCTTCAGGAAGGTCGAGTTTGTGCTAAAAGTTCACGAGATGAGTTTCTAGTCCCATTTTTACGAAAGTTTTACGTTTTAGGGCTATTATGCATACTAAAATACTCGTTTTATGCTTGTATAATGATGTTATGAGGTTTAGCATGTTAGAACAACCTTATATGCGAAAAGTTAGAGAACTGGACGGGAAAACACGCAGTTTTCGGGCGATCCGTTACGTTTGTACTTTGTGAAATTTGAATCTGCAGGTTATTGCGCGAAAGTATGGTTCTTGCACGAGAAGTGTAGTTCTCGTGCGAAAGGAGATTATCACACGAAGGAAGTTCTTGCACGACCTGTAGTTTTCGCGCGACTAGATGTTTTGATGTGCAGGCTTTGATTGATGCATGGTTCTTGCGCGAAATGTTAAGTTTTCGCGCGAGATTATGATGTTGATGTATGTAATGTTTTCGCATGACCTACTATGATGCGTGATGTGTTATCTTCTACGATGTGATAGTTTTTAAAACTATATATTTTACGATGTAACATTACTTAACATGTATGTATGAATAAGTAAAGTATTATGTAATGAAAGTAAAGATGACAATGATGAAAGTGGAACGTAATGAATGAATGAAATTCTTGCAAGCAAATAATGGAGGTTCACGACTCAATGAGGTAGTCGTTTGCTCAACTGTGTACGGTTTAGCTAACCTTTAAGTATGCACACAGGGGTGTCAGCCTTTGTGGTTGATAATGATATGCGATAATATGCGATAATGTGTGAAAACGGGATCCTTGTCGCTTGACTCGAAGAAGATTGTTGCCTCGTGCATAATATTGGGGCGTAGCATAAGACAGGATCTGGATGAAAGTGAAAGATAAAGATGAAAGTACGAAATGTGCGATAACGTGCGAAAGCGAACGATAATGGAAGATAATAATGATTATCATCAAAATGTATGTACGATGTATGATAACGTGCGAAAGTAAAGTTTTAAATGAAAGTAAAGTCTTTATTATTAAAAACTAGAACCCACTCAACATAGTTGACTTTTGTATGCATAATAGTTGTCAGGTAATTGTTTATGCTGAGGAGGTGCAGACATGGATACATAAGATATTGGGAAATGATCCAAGACTGGCATCCATATTTTTTTAGACTGATATCGTGTTAATACAATTTTTAATATGTACACTTAATAATATGATGATTTGACACGATTTTTGTTATTAATAAAAAGTTTAAATTCCGCTGCAAATGTTATGTTTTTAATGTTTTATGCGATGAATGTCCAAGTGTAAGTGTTCTGGAAACGGGGCCTTATATCAATTTTACAAATCAAACCTAGCAAAACAATTAAGAAAAACTAAGACCAGACTCTATGAAAAATAGGTTCTAAATTTTTAAGAACCGATAATCCTGGCCTTTTCTTCAACATAATTGGTTTGTATAATGTATTTTTATTGAGTTATGTTTTTTCGACTAATGCTTTCTAGGTATTTTATTATTTTAGTATTTTATATTCCAAATGCTATTTATCTCTTAGGTAGATTTAACAACACGATGCTTTGCGTAGATTTAACAAGACAGTGCTATTTATCTCGGGGGTGGGGGGGGGTTTCTTAGGTAGATTTAACAAGACAATGCGTTGCTTATCTGTATAATGATCTGGCCTGCTAAATACACGGATTTCATTCGCTATTAAAGCAAGTCCTCTGGCGTAGTCGTATTTAACAGATCAAATTAATAAAGACTAGTTTGGTGGTTTTCGCTTAGTTATACCAACAACTACTTGCAAATTGTTTAGAGCATTCACAATCCGTTATAAGTTGTTGTAATTGAAACGGATATCAAATTTTACTGTTTATTTTGTATTTTGAGTAAACACCGTTCAAACCCTTTTAATTTTTTTAATATATTTTAAGTGGTTGTGTGTATAGGAGAGAGAAAAACTAATAATAATATTATAAAAATTATTATTTAATTAAAAATTAGAAAGAAAAAATAATAAATTTTAATGTAATTATATTAATTACGATGAGAAATAGATTGTAAACGCTCTTATTTATTCCTAATCTCATGAATAAAATCAAACAGAAGAAAGCAATCTACAATAAAATAGTCATTCAAAATAAACAAATGAAGAAACACACAGCTAAATTTATGCTTGAAATACGCCTTCGTAGTGCCCGTGAGAAGAAGAAGAAGAAGCAGATAAAATATCCTTTTTTTGTAGGTCACAAGCCAAATTCATCAATCAATCTTCATAAATTTGCATTTTATAATACGCAACTTCAATCTCAAGTTATCACTCAATTAGATCCACCATACATTGTAGTTTCAACCCTCAGATTCTGCAACTGTGTGGAGTAATTTCCAAAAAGGCAACTTCGCTTTTGCATCTTCACGATTCAACTTGCATTTGCACAAGCATTTTAGTTCTGATATTAAGTTGATAAGTTCTCATTGCTTGATTTCCTTCTGTATGTGAATCTGTTAACGATCATCCTCATTTTCGATTTTGATATAGATCACGATTGATTTGTGTTTCGCATTGATCGGTATGTCAAAGGTTTATTGATTTGATTTAGATTAACTGATTATTTTAGTTCATTTCATGTTCTAGGGTTTTGATCAGATGAACTTTTGTTTTTCTGCTTTAAGGATGATATTTAGATCTATACAAGTTAGATCACTGTCTAGTTAGATTTATCATTTATTCATTTATGATTTAGCATTTGATGCACATTTCTATGCTTGAATTGTTACAGATTGGCCTTGTTTGGAATCGAAAACATGTTTAGGCTTTCGCCGCGAAGAAGTGGTCGGAGCAAAGGATTGAAGATAAAGCATGTGTTGCAGATCTGTGTGTTGCTTGGTGTGAGTGTATGGTTGCTGTATCAGCTCCAGCACTCTGGTGATAAGAAGCGAGTGTCTACTACGACAATCTCCGAGAGGTTGGTGAATGATGGTGATAGTGACTTGATTAAGTTGGGGAGGAAAGGGCTTAACCCGAAGGTGGAGGAAACGAATGATGAGCGTCGTGAAGATGAAGTAGATGAAAATAACTCTCATGAAAATGCCAGCAGTGAAGAGGAAAATGGTGTAAGAAATACTGATGAAGCTGTGGAAAGTGAAAGTAAAGATGATGCAGAAGATAGCAAAGAGAAGGAGGAAGGAATCGAGAAGATGAACCAGACTGAAAATCAGAGTGAAGAGAATGACACCAAGGAAGTGGAGAAGAGCAGAAGTGAAGAAAACGATAGGGAAGATGAGAAACAGAATGAACAAGATAAGGTCAAGGATGCGGAGAATGGTGTTGAGGATCATGACAGCATTGAGAACTTAGGCTCGTCGGTTGATCAAAATGAGAAAACAAGTGATGGAAATGATCAAAGTGTGAGAGAGGAGAATAGAAAAGGAGATGATGCCTCTAGTGAAGTGGTTGATGAATCTGAGAAGATGCCAGATATGGGGTCAAAGGGGCAAACTGTGTATACAGACACTACAAACATAAGTTCTGATGAGAATTTAGATCAAAGTGAGTCAACGCAGACAGTGTCGGCGGAGGACTCTACCAACAATGGAGCAAGTTCTGATTTGAATTCCACACAAGGTGAATCCACACATACAGAGACGGATGAACAAAAAGCTGGAAATACCGACTCTACCTCGAATGGGGCAAGTTTTGCAGAGGTCAAGTCAACTCATACAGAGTCAAAGGAGCAAACTGAAGGTACCAACTCTACCAACAATGTAACAAGTTCAGAGTCAAACGCAGCCCAAAATGACTCAACTGAACAACAAATCAGAGGTACCAACTCCATGAATGATGGATCAAGTTCAGATGTGAATTCCACACAAAGCGAGTCAACACAAACAGCATTCACAGAGCAAAGTGAAAATACCAGTAATGAAGTGAATCCAAACTCAAGCTCAGTACAAAATGAGTCAACACAGACCATGTCCAACAAGCAAGCTGAGATCCCAGAGTCTACCGACACAGGAGCAACTTCAGACTCAAACTCATCAACAATTCAGTCAGCACAGACCGAGTCCAATGAGCAAAGCAGGAGTACTAATGATGGAACAAGTTCAGATTCAAATTCATCACAAAACGAGTCAACACAGATGGAGTCCAAGGAGCAAACCACGAGTACGGACTCTTCCAGCAATGGAGAAAGTTCAGACTCAAACTCCCCACAAACTGAGTCAACCCAGACAGGGTCTGAGGCGCAAACTAAAACCACAGTCACCAACAATGGAACAACTTCCGGTTCAAACTCAGCAGAAAACGAGTCAACCCAGGAGCAGACTCAGAGTACAGACTCTACAAACAACGGATCAAGTTCAGATTCAAACTCAACACAAAATGAATCAGTCCAGACAGAGTCCAAGCATGAAACTCAAACTACAGACTCCAGCAACAATGAAGCAAATTCAAAATCAAACCCCACACAAAACGAGTCAACCAAGAAAGAGTCCAATAAGCAAACGCAATACACAGACAACAACAACAATGGAGATAGTTCAGAATCAAACTCACCACAAAGCGAGCCAACCCAAACAGAATCAAAGGAACATAATGAAGGTTCAGAATCTACCAACAATGTAGCCGCAGAGCCCGAAAGCACAAACTCAACTGGTAATGAGAACAACAGTGTAAAAGAACATAAAATCAGTAATGGAGCACAAGAACACGACAGCAACAATGGTGTAGGTTCTTCGTCAAAGAATAGAGAGTCGGAACAGCATGATCAGAGTGCATCAGTACCAGAAGGAAGCAGCAACCGTGATGCTGCAGCTGCAGAGTAGAGTCGTGTGCTACCCTCCGGTGTCTTTGTTATATAAATACATCTTATAAGGTCTATTTAAGTTTTAGTTTCATTCTTTTGTGTTTTACTGCAAATCTAATATACTGTTTTGACTGTTTGGTTGTTTGCTTGCACCAACATTAGGAAATATTTGTCAGGTCATGGAGTAGAATTTCTCATCTTGTTTCATGATTTATGAAAGTAATAAAATTTTGATCAAAGTTAATATCTATTAATTTGTTTTCTAACTCTATGGGAAATAGATACACTGAGATCAAACACAAAACTAGTCACAGTTTCAAAGGGAACTTTAGTTATAAATTGCTGATGAAAGGCAAACTAGTATGCAATTGGAAGCTGGCCACATCGAAAGCAATAACACCTTTAAGCTTCAATGGTGTTTTTTTATTTATTTCAAAAAGACCATCTGGACCTGAAGAAGAGAAAAAGAATAGAAATGAAACAATGGCATGGTTAAATATCAATCAACCAACTTTTAGAAATATTATAACTATTTTACCAACAAATTATGATATTCTAGGGTCAGTTGATGTTCTTGTGTTTGGGTGGGAAGGAGGAAAACACGCTTGTGTGGGCATTATAAGAGTGTCCTCTCTTGTTGCGCTCAGAGACAATGATTATGTCACGGGTCCAGGCTGCGTTGAAGGCGGAATCAGACATAATTGCTAAACACGAGAAAACTTGCTTAGAGAATCAATACATGTTTATTCCTTTTGCTTTTGATACGTTTGGGTTTCTAGCACAACAGGCTGTGGACCTTCTGAACAGGGTTTAATGGATCGTGTATAGTAATTTGTCAGCCTTTTAAGTATCTAAGCTTTGTTTTTAATAGGATTGATTTTGCTATACAAAAGGCCGTTTATCTCTCACTTTATTGTAATCGTTTTGTTTTTTCTATGGAATGAAATTTTGATTAAAAAAATTGAAAAGGAAAATTATGATTACCCAAAGGTATAATCCAATCATAAGACATTAAGTGGGACTTATATATCTCTAATGGTTTGATTTTGACTTGAAACAAATGTGACGCTGAAGAACAATCAATCAGGTTATACACGTCAATCATAAACCAAACATTGCATAGTTATGGCTAAAAGAAACACCGCGGGTTTTTTTGGGTAGGCCAGACCAAAAGGTCACGGTTAGGGCTAAAGGTCACGTTTTGTACCTAACCGTGACCGCAAGGGCTTGCGGTCACGGTTTCTGTGTCTGTCTTCCGACACCTCATGACAACAAAACGACAAATGGCCAGATAAAGTTGAAAACCGGTCACCAAACCGTCACGGTTTGGCCTAACCGTGACCTCTAGGGTACGAGGTTCAGTTTAAGGTACGAGGTAGACTGTGATGTTAACAAAAGGGCCGAGAATCGTGCTCCGAACCGTCACGGTTTGGCCAAACCGTGACGGTTTGTGCACCAGATTTTCATCATAAATACCTTCGAGCTTTCATTCATCCAACACTCGAGATTTTTCAGCCTTCTTCATTCCAAAAACACGTTAATTCGAAAACAATGTCGGGTTCGGGAGATCATTATCAAAAGCCGAACCTTCCAGATTTGAATGAGGTGCCACATATCGAAGATTCGAACCTGGTTGAAGTAGTATATTTTTATTATAACTTATTATTTGAAATATCTAACCATTATCTTTTTTAGAAATATTACGTATACAGGAGTCACCCTCCGTGGGGGGAGGAGAAAACCAACCCGTCGAACACATTTGCTCAACAGGCGTACAACTCTTTATTTGGACCGACAGGTTACGGTGAAGGGTACAGATATCCTACTTGCAATTCTTACGGGCATGCCCCGAACACGTACCACTAACAAACAGAGCTGGATTACGGACATCCCCCGTTCCAGTCAGAACTAAAAATTACACAAGTGTCGGATACTTTTATTGGGAATGACACAGATGAGAGTGACGGTTCGGTTCACCTCAAAGAAAACCATGGGGACACCGCGGAGCATGATGGGGATGAGGATCGGATAAGAAAGGCTACGGTTTTTTATAAAACCGATAAAGTACGAAAAGTTTTTATTCTTTTGTTTATTTTATTATTTTATTTGTTTTATATATTGTTTTATATGTCTAGCTTTATAATTTTTTCTTTTGATTCTCGTGAGGACTTGTAGAAGTGGGCTAAAATGAGAGTACGCGAGCATGGGTGCATTATTATGATGGGTCGGTCACGAAAAAAGGATGTGGAACTATTATGCAATCGTAGTGGTGAACCTAAATTCACTGGCACAAATAGGCGTATTGGGAGCATAAAGAAATGATGTCCTTTTAAACTCGTAAGGAAGTACGTAGAAAATAGTGACAGTTGGATGTTAGAGGTGAGAAACGAGACGCACAATCACGATCCTGTTGTGTACGAGGAGGGCCACGCGCATCTTAGGAAGATGACCGCCGAAGAAATTGATCTTGTCGAGAAGTTACACAGGCAGCACATGCGGCCACGACATATCCTGTTTGTTTGGTTGTGTTTCTTTGTTTGTTTGTTTTATATTTGTAATGTTGATAATGTTAATTATATATGTTTGATAACAACTGATTTTTATGATTAGGTTAACCATGTGATAAAATAACAACCAATTTGTTTAATAAATAATTAAACACAAAAATTACTTGTAATTTGATAAATTAATAATAAACACAAAACACAAACTCGTATGTTACGATTAGGTTAACTGTGTGATAAAATAAAAATAAAACAAACTAGTATGATTACTCAAATTTAGAAAATATATACAATATGTCTGTATAATGACAACCGATTTTACAAACTCGTAAACAAATTAAATAAAAAACCGTCACATTAATAATAAATAAATACTTGTAATATGATAAATTATTAATAAACACAAAACACAAACTTATGAGTTACGATTAGGTTAAACGTGTGATAAAATTAAAATAAAAATAAACTATTATGATTAAAAAATATAGAAAATATATGCAATATGTCACGGTTTGGCCAAACCGTGACATATAGCCCCCAAAACCCTAACTGCGCACAATC
>BJCO01466140.1:0-13550 GCA_018326465.1 Flaveria floridana
AATATTCACTACTATTCAGGTTCAACACCCTTGGGGCTTCCAAAGCCGCCTGAAATTCACAAATTCAAGCTTTTTACATGGCTCTAAACCAAAACACATTGGGAAGATGATATTGAACCTGGCATAATAAGCTAAATCTGATCTGATTATCTTGGTAGTCTATTCCAGCAACCGGTCCATAGATCTTTGAAGTAGTCTTTCCCCAAACCTGAAAACACACAAAATTTCATCAAAAACCGACTGATTTAAGCACAACTGAATGCAAATGTGATGTAATAATCGAAAACGACGCCAGTACCTTCTCCAGAAACATCGGGTGATCGACAAACACCCTGTCAACACCTCTCTTATAGCAGTGGAAGAATCTCACCTTCTCAGTTCTGTCCCCAGCCTTAAGCTATTCACATGCACATGTACATGTCAAAGAAATCTTGATTGAACGTTGATGAAATGAACATACAGATCACAGAATCAGTAACTGCATACCTCAATTTCTACTTCAGTATCCCAAGCATCCTTATATTGATCGTAACGAGGTGCGATTGTCATCACACGATGCCCATTCGCCTACATGATCACACAGATCCAATTGCAATATGTTATGATGAACAACTAACAACTAAATTTCAGTAACAACAACATAAGACTATAAGAGTGAAAGAACCAGAACATACAGCCATTGCAGGAGGAAGACCACCAACAACATCACCAAGTCCACCGGTTTTACTCCACGGACCTACTTCCGCTGCAACAAATATCAAATTCATCCCCAATCCACACACAATCAACCTCCTCGATCTCACATTTTGACCTCTGTTTTCCCTAACCACACTCGCATTGCATCTATACACAACCCTAAGTCCGTCATGAACCGCCATCTGCGTGTTGCCGACTCTCAACGCCGCCGCTTTCACCTCTCGTCTGTTGGAGGAGATCGCAACTCCATTGTACGAACCCGAGCTTCTGGTTGTCGACACGCAATTCAATGCAGTTGCAGTCGCCATTAACGAAGCTTCTGTATCATCACAAACAACAATTTGACAACATCATGAGTTAATAAACTGAATCGCGAAGAAACTGAATGAAAATTAATGATCAATTGAAGTTAAAATTGAAATTGGAACCTGTGAATGAGTGAGTGGTTGTAGTAATCGTTTGCGAAGAAGATGAGTTTATATTACAGTTGAAGGAGTGATGTTGTGGTTAATATTTAATTCACGTGGACTAAATGCCAAAATGCAAAAAATCAGAAAATAAATTAATTTATAATTATAATAATAATAATTATTATTATTTATGTGTTATGGAATTGTGTTTGGTGGAATTGGTATTTTGGATATTTGCAAATGTTTCGCAGAGACCTCAAATCAGTGTTCACGGTTTACAGTTGTTTCGGTCCCAGTGTTTGATAGTATAGGAATATCAAGGAATATTATTGTGCGAGTTAAAAATATTAAAAAGATCGGTAGTTTATGGTTTAACGGTATTAAAATATGTAAAAAAAAATTGTTTCTGTCAATGACTGAGAGGGTTAAGGATTTAAGGGCTTGTAATGGACAAAAACGTTTAAGAATAAAATGATATAGCGTGTAAATTGTTTATGGAAATAATTTTAAACTTCTACTACTCTTTTGTTGAAGTAACATAAAAATCTTAACTTTTTAACCCATTGAAACTTTAACATTGTTTTTATTATTAGACCGTGTACAATCAACGGGACGTCTATTACTCATGTGGCGCCGACATGAGAGAGGCTATGAACCTAAGAGAAAGTCGACGTGGAGACGGGAGGTGTGTGAGGTTATGTTTTGGGTTAACGATCTCCTTCACGAATTAGAGTTCTTAATAATGGATTAAAAGCAAGTGTATTAATCTATTTACTATTTAAATCTTATTATGACGATTTTAGAAATAAGTAAATATGTAATGGTTGGTTTATGTGCTCACCAGTCATTTTTTTTTTGTTTCAAGTTTTCCTTCCCCCAATGTTCGTTTTTCACACACACAACAATAGTAATTAGGGGGTTGAAAATTGAAATTGGTTCATACAAACATAAACACATATGTTTTGGGTGAATGTGTATGTATATCCAATCCATGTTTGAAGAAACCAAAACATATATATTCAATCTATGCATGGTTGTGTGTGATTTGAGGGTTCCGATTAGATTTGAAATTGGGTTTGTTTGATAGTCCGATTCATAGTCCTATTCAAATGGATTTGTTTGACATTTATACAAGACTATATATAACTTTTAATAGTTTGTTAGAAAAATCATCCATGAGCGAGATAAGTGGGCTTTTTTTTGAGAATCGAATGGGACGTATGAGTATTCCCGTAGAACAAGACTAGTGTTTACTAGGCTTATGACCGTAGCAAACACTACTATTAGAGTTTAATTGTATCATAAAGACTCTTATATGACATTAATTCCGTCTACATAAACATCATATTAGTTCAAGGATATTGTGTTTATTGACATATAAAATATGAGTGAGAGTTGTGCCAGGCTTTATAGTAATCGTTAGTTGAAAAAAAATTACAAATTACATGTAGGCGTCGTTGTGTCGGTGGTTTACTGGAAATGTTATTATATCTACTCACGATACCTCCTTTTTCTTCACATTTTTCATTGTCAGTAAATCCGTCAGTGTAACAAGGCCGTTGATAAATATTTTGCTGGAATTGATGGTCTTAAAAATAAAACCAACCATACAAAGGGTGTTAAAACAAGAGGTATTAAGGGTAGTGTAGTCGTCAACACCACCCACAATTAAGTTATATTTACCCGAAGGCAACTACACGTAGGGGTGTTAAAACAAGTCGTGTTCTAGGGTTTGCCGCCCCATCTTCCATGCGATTCTTTTCAGAGCTCAAAACCTATAATAATAAAAAAGGGCGTACCCGGTGCATGAAGCTCCCGCTTTGCGCAGGGTCCGGGGAGGGGCCGGATCGCGAAACGATCTGATGTACGCAACCTTTCCTTACACAATTTAGTGCAAGAGTCTGTTTCCACGGGTAGAACCCATGACCTCAATGTATAGGAAAATTATCAAACTTAACTAAATGATTACAAGCCAAATTAACCGATTTGATCATATATCATTTTCACAAATAAACAATATCGTAACCCAACATGATGTGTGTTGGAAATCAAACAAATTATTTCTTTTAAGTAAAACTAGAGGAGTAATGAACTGAGTCGTTCATCAATGTGACACCCTATATATATCTCGCATCGGCTGTAGACAGGAGAGATTACCGGTTCATAAGCAATGCTCAGCCTCTAATATCACCAACGCGTTTTGAGCGTATTGGTTGTGGATGAGAGGAAAACTCCATAGTTAAACATACTGAGTTAGCAGCAATCAGGGATGGGTCACCTCCCTGGGAAGTTTTCACCCGGGTAACCAAAGATAAATTCGTGAGCTCCTCAAGGATAAAGCGGATAATATTTGTGGTACGAGAGGCCGGGTGTTACAGTCAACTACTTAAAATCAGCTAGCTAGAAGCTCAAATCAAACCAAGATCAAACAAGTCAAGCTTCAACCTATATCGAAGAGCTTGAGCCCAAGTTTTAAATATCAACTTGACTTCTTGATAGTTTTATATAATGTTTTTAGAAACTTCAGTTTACACTATATCAACTTAGTTTCTTGAATTCTATTTAAAAAAGATGCAACAACTATAGCTTAATCGAATGGTTAATTATTTGTAATTGAATGGAAGTTTGTTTCATGTTCCATTATTACAAGTCACTTGATATGATCAAAAGATGATACCTCTTTCATCCTCCAAATCGATTTGTTAAATCCACAAAAGACAGGTAAAAAACAACCCCAAAGTATCATCTAATATAACTATTTCTCTGAATATGAATACATAATTTGTTGATGATACAATACGAAACAAAAGAGCAAGAATTGTTATACAAGAATTTGAAATTGAAGGAGACGACGGATGAGGGCTCATTACACCGCACCGACCACACCATAGTTTGCTCCGAGGCGGACTTAAGTGTTGTTTGTTTGGTAGCCTGTTAATGATTCCTTTAAGAGGTTTCCTCTAAATCTATCAGAGATAAAGTGTTTTGATTCACTTAAAAAACACCTCTTAGTGGTTCATGGAACATTTTAATAGATAAGTTTTAAAAACAAGCCAAATGATTCAAAAGCTACCTCTTATAGTCTTATTTGGTCAAACCTTTTAATAGCTCAGCACAAGACTGTCAAACAGCCTCTCAAAGACAAATGATGTTGATAGAACCACGGGATGGAAAGAAATGGAAAACAGAACAAAAGGAATGGTATTTATGAGAATCAACAGGTTAAAGCGGTGGTGGTTTTGAAGGCCATATAGCCATTGTTGAAAGGTAAGGAAGTCTAACATATAGCAACTCATTTTCCCCGCTTTATCGTTTATCATTTAAAAATAGAACTCGAAACAAGTTAAGTTTGAACTCTCTTAAGTTATACAAGTTAGACTCAAGCTCAACTCATATAACCCTTAAGCCGATTACTATAATTTAAACAAACCAAACTCGGCTCAGCTTGTTTACACCTCTAAGCAATTAAGAGACCAAGATAAAAACATATTGCTTACCTCATCACCAAAGAGGATATGGAAACTTATCATATTTATATTTTGAACGTAATTTATGCGGAAAAAGAAACAGTTGGTTAAGACCAATGTTATAAAACCAGACCAGTTCAGTCATTCCTACCGATTTAAACAAGGAAAAAGCTAGGGCGCCGGTTTAAAAGAGTTGATGACGGTCATGTTAAGTAGTGATAAATTTAACTGTTTACAGGATGCATGTCTCGATCTCGGGACGTCAAAGTTGTGTTAAAAGGTTGTTTACTATGGAACTAAATAGATTCTAAAGTCCTATTATTGGGTATATAAATAAAATATCCTTACCATTCCTTTAGCTCTTTACAAACTACTAGTCGGTCATTTATCTTTAAAAAGTTTTAAAGGGTCATTTATCTTTATAATTATTTCGTTTGAATAACTACTACATGTTAGATTTTTTTTATAAAATAGTATTTAATCTTAATGAAAATACTTATAAATAATAATAAAGTCAACAACTTTCTAATATCAGTCCAACAAGTAAAATCATCCGGTTTGAGAACGGACCGATTTTCAATATATTGGTTAAGACGATATATTGAGACAATCATTATCATATATTGAGGTTAATTACCTTCTTAAAGTGTTGACAAACGGCTTCAACGGCAGTTTGGGCACCTTTAGCCTCTGATTCTCTCTTTCATTTATATTTCTGCTTTTAAATCATTCAATCAAAAACTCTAATTAATCATCCATCAAACAGAAGTCAATAAATGCTTAGTTACCATTGCAATCATCAGCTTATTTTCCAAAATTAAATTTTACTTAATGTGAAAATCTTAGCTTGTACCTCTTTTTTGCTTGCAACAGCTTGAACACCAGATACCCATGCTGAAGCAGCTTCTTCCTGGGAACCAAACAGATCAAGTGGACCCAAAACATTATGTTTGCCCAAATTCAAACTTTTAAATGATAATGTCTCAAAATTATATTGTTTCAGTCAAACAAACTTTATGAGTAAAATGGACTGCATAATACTCTTTGGTTGAGTTCAACCTGTTTCCTTTTAAGCTAATTATATTTTAACTTTACTGGTTAGAGATAAAACATAACTCGAATTAAGCCCTTCATACCTAGGTAATGACCTCTTCATACCTAAGTAATGACAAATTTAAGTTAATCACCTTCATATGCTCAGAGTTCAGATGTTCCCATAGGATCTTCTTCAATTGACTTTCTTCCTCGTCCAGAAGGTAGCCAATGATCTACACCAGAAATATATGTAGATATATCATATATCACCACATAATATAATCTATAGTTATTAGCTATCATTGAATAGAAAATTATGTTAACAAGAATTACAGGTTCTTCCTACTGCCTCTTTGGCCTCTCTTAATTTTAGACTAATGCACACTCTTAATCTAAAAAAAACCCTTAGAAGCTTGGTACTAAAAAAAGCGAGGCGCTACGAGGTGTTTACATCCGGAAAGCCAATGCGCAAGGCCAAAGCTTCATGCATGCAAGTATTGCTCTATGTGAGCCTCCTACACACCCTAGTCATGATGAATTTTGACCCAATGAGCATGAGGTGCCGCCCAAGGCACTGAGCGTATTCAAGATTGCAGCATGCACCTCACACCTTAAGTGCGCTTTTTAAATGGAAGGAGTTTCACTTACCTCAGAATCATCAATATCAGAAAGTGTATCAGTTTGATCAGCAGGGGCCTCCATTGAGCTTTCAAAAGCATCAACGCTGTCACTAGTTTTGTCAAGTTTTCCATAGTTGGGAACTGGTAAAATTTTGTCACAGAAGCAAAACAACAAACAGTAAGAACATGAGATCCTTTCAACTTAAGGAAGAAAATGAAAACGGTCAATTTACCAACACCTTCAACTTCTGTTGGAGTGCCTATATTGGCTTTCATGTTGCCACCCTTTCCCTACATTTATGAATAAGTTAAATCCTTGACCCAAACTAAGCATAGTAAACATATTCAAGACTTCAACATGTACACATATCAGATGATCAGTAGTCAAAAAAAATTCATCAACTTTTTTATTTTCTGCAAGTTTAGCCAACTTAGCATAGAAGATCCAAAAAAAATCCTTTTGGAGCAGGTAGTTAATAAAAAAAAGTAAATGTATTTATCACCCATATTTTCAAAAAATACCTTAAACAGCGATGGCAAAATGAGCACGTCATGTGGGAGGAGTAAGATGTCAAAACATTTAACCTTTGTACAAGTGAGGTTAAGTCCATATGAAACACAATCTGCTCACAGCTTTTTTATAAATATTTGTGAGAAATAAGAAAAATCAGATTATCTATAAAACTATTCAGATTATCTATAAAATGATTTCTCAGATTTTATGCCTTAGAAATGCACTAGATGTCAACTTTTCACCGGTTTCCTTTTTGGGTTCTCTACAGCAGGTTGATATGCTGGAGGTTCAGAACCATCAAGTCCCCCACAAAACTCAGATAACAATCCTTGCAAAGCCCAAAACCAGATTGAACTGCACTGCTTTTGTGCTGGCAAAACACTTCTGTCATTCCGGCCATCTTTTAAATCACTGGCAGATTGTTTACAGAACAGCATTTCCTTCTCAAAATCCGTAGCATTCTGAGTGAGCTCTTCAATCTACATAGTCAACGAATCAAAAGCATATATCCAAGTTATTTTATAAATAACTGATACCTTAACCATCTACTAACACCAACAAGACATGCGTCCCCTGTCTTAAAGGCAATGTTCAAGGATCAATTTGTCATTCACTTACAGACATGCTACAGTGACCACTTACCGGCATGCAACATAGAAGCAAGCAGCTGCAACTCGTCCCGTTCTACGCCCTCTTGTAAGCCCACGCTCAACGGCTATCTACAATTACGAAGGAATCAGAAACTACCATTCTTATTGAGCATATGCAGATATAAGTCTAAAAGACTAAAATAAATGAAAAGAGCACAAACCTCATAATACTTAGTTGCATGACCAACAATGCTGATCCCATATATACCTTTCAGCTCATATATTACATAACTCCATGCGATAAATTAAAAAAATGTTGCAGTTAACATTGTGGAGTATGTAATGATATAGAATCACAAAAATAATGTACCTTTATTCGAAGACCTTCTATGAGACTCTCTCATTGTAACAAGATTGCCCGCAAGATGGGCCTGCAAGCATATACAAGTTAGAAA
Source organism: Flaveria floridana (assembly GCA_018326465.1). Lineage (NCBI taxonomy): Eukaryota > Viridiplantae > Streptophyta > Magnoliopsida > Asterales > Asteraceae > Flaveria > Flaveria floridana. The sequence continues at coordinate 7,788 of BJCO01466140.1, forward strand.
GACCACCAGCAGAAAGATGTTCCTAAAATGATTAACAAAAATCAAACAAAAATGTGTTCTAAACCCTTCCCCTCCTGCTGAATCTTTAACAAAAGTGGAATCCTCTGTATATATATCTTCATATACTACAATCAACACAGCACTAGAAAGAAACATACATAGTTCAAGAGTTATTCACTTGAAAAGAGAATTACGATTCCTATAGAACACAAGTATTTGGGAAATACTTACATGCTTCAGGTGCTATAATCATGAGGTGCCTCGAAATACTTACATGCTTCCGGTGCTATAATCATGAGGTGCCTCACTATTTTGTGCACAATGAGGGCACCCGATCATCTCTTTGCCAGAGAATTATCTATATATCACCAAACTCAATACAAATTTAATACATATATCCATGTTATTTCATAAATAACTGATACCTTAACCATTTAGTAAAACCAAAAAGACATGCGTCCCCTGTATTAAAGGCAATGTTCACGGATCAATTTGCCTTTCACTTACAGACATGCTACTGTGACCACTCACCGGCATGCAACATAGAGGCAAGCAGCTGCAACTCGTCCCGTTCTACGCCCTATTGTAAGCCTATGCTCAACGGCTATCTACAGTTACAAAGGAATCAGAAACTACCATTCTCATTGAGCATATGCAGATATAAGTCTAAAAGACTAAAATAAATAAAAACAGAACAAACCTCATAATACTTAGTAGCATGACCAACAATGCTGATCCCATATAGACCTTTAAGCTCATAAATTGCATCATTCCATGCGATAAAAGAAAATAATGTTGCAGTCAACATTGTGGAGTATGTAATGATATAGAATCACAAACATAATGTACCTTTATTCAAGAAAGTTCTAAGAGAGTCGAAACGAGCACTTTTCATTGTAACAAGATTGCCTGCAAGATGGGCCTGCAAGCATATACAAGTTAGAAAGACCACCAGCAGAAAGATGTTACGGAAATGATTAACAAAAATCAAACAAAAATGTGTTCTAAAGCCCACTCCTCCTGCTGCATCTTAAACAAAAGTGGCATCCTCTGTATATATATCTTCATATACTACAATTAACACAACATTAGAAAGAAACATACATAGTTCAAGAGTTATTCACTTGAAAAGAAAATTACTATTCCTATTGAACATAAGTAACTGGGAAATACTTACATGCTTCCGGTGCTATAATCACAAGGTGTCTCACTATTTGTACACAATGAGGTCACCAGATCATCTCTTTGCCAGAGAATTCTCTATATGTCACCAAACTCAATACAAAATTAAAACATGTATCCAAGTTATTTCATAAATAACTAATACCTTAACCATCTAGTAACACCAACAAGACATGCGTCCCCTGTATTAAAGGCAATGTTCAAGGATCAATTTACCCTTCACTTACACACATGCTACTGTGACCACTTACCGGCATGCAACAGAGAGGCCAGCAACTGCAACTCGACCCATTCTACGCCTCTTGGAAGCCCACGCTCAACAGCTATCTACAATTACGAAGGAACGAGAAACGACCATTGTCATTGAGCATATGCAGATATAAGTCTAAAAGACTAAAATAAATGAAAAGAGCACAAACCTCATAATACTTAGCAGCATGACCAACTGCAATGCTGATCCCATGTATATCTTTCAGCTCATAAATTGCATCATTTCATGCGATAAAAGAAAATAATGTTGCAGTCAACATTGTGGAGTATGTAATGATATAGAATCACAAACATAATGTACCTTTATTCAAGGAACTTCTATGAGACTTGAAACGAGCACTTCTCACTGTAACAAGATGGACCTGCAAGCATATACAAGTTAGAAAGACCACCAGCAGAAAGATGTTACTGAAATGATTAACAAAAATCAAACAAAAATGTGTTCTGAAGCCCCCATTTCCTGCTGCATCTTTAACAAAAGAGGCATCCTCCGTGTATATATCTTCATATACTACAATCAACAAAGCATTAGAAAGAAACATACATAGTTCAAGTGTTAATCACTTATCACTTGAAAAGAAAATTACTATTCCTATGGAACACAAGTAAATGGGAAACACATACATGCATCTGGTGCTATAATCACGAGGTGTCTCACTATTTTGTGCACAATGAGGGCACCCGATCATCTCTTTGCTAGAGAATTCTTAATATATATCACCAAACTCGATACAAAATTAAATACATATATCCAAGTTATTTCATAAATAACTGATACCTTAACCATCTAGTAACACCAACAAGACATGCGTCCCCTGTATTAAAGGCAATGTTCAAGGATCAATTTGCCTTTCACTTACCGGCATGCAACATAGAGGCAAGCAGCTGCAACTCGCCCCGTTCTACGCCCTCTTCTAAGCCCACGCTCAATGGCAATCTACAATTACGAAGAAATCAGAAACTACCATTCTCATTGAGCATATGCAGATAAGTCTAAAAGACTAAAAATAAATGAAAAGAACACAAACCTCATAATACTTAGTAGCATGACCAATACACTGTTGATCCCATATTTACCTTTCAGCTCATAAATTACACCATTCCATGCGATAAAAGAAAATAATGTTTCAGTCAACATTGCGGAGTATGTAATGATATAGAATCACAAACATAATGTACCTTTATTCAAGAAAGTTCTATGAGAGTCGAAACGAGCAATTTTCATTGTAACAAGATTGCCTGCAAGATGGGCCTGCAAGAATATACAACTTAGAAAGACCACTAGGGAAAACATGACACTGAAATGAGTAACAAAAATCAAACAAAATGTGTTCTAAAGCCCAACTCTCCAGCTGTATCTTTAACAAAAGTGGCATCCTCTGTATATATATCTTCATATACTACAATCAACACAGCATTAGAAAGAAACATACATAGTTCAAGAGTCGTTCACTTGAAAAGAAAATTACTATTCCTATGAAACACAAGTAATTGGGAAATACTTATATGCTTCTGGTGCTATAATCACGAGGTGTCTCACTATTTTGTGTACAATGAGGGCACCAGGTCATCTCTTTGCCATATAATTCTCTATATATCACCAAACTCAAACACAATTAAAACATATATCCAAGTTATATCATACATAACTTATTCCTTAACCATCTAGTAACACCAACAAGACATACGTCCCCTGTATTAAGTCAATGTTCATGAATCAAATTGCCCTTTACTTACACACATGCTACCGCGACCACTTACCGACAAGTAACACAGAGGCAAGGAGCTGCAACTTTTCCTGTTCTACGCCCTCGTGAAACCCATGCTCAACGGCTATCTACAATTATGAATGAATGAGAGACTACCATTCTCATTGTGCATATGCAGATATAAGTCTAAGAGACTAAAATAAACGAAAAGCACAAACCTCATAATACTTGGTAACATGACCAACACACTACTGATCCCATATTAACCTATCTGCTCATATATTACATCGTTCCCTGCAATAAAATAAAATAATGTTGCAGTCAACATCGTGTAGTATGTAATGATACAGAATCACAAACATAATGTACCTTTATCTAAGGTCCTTCTATGTGACTCAAAACTAGCACTTTGCATTGTAACAAGTTTGTCTACAAGATGGGCTTGCAAGCATAAGCAAGTTAAACAGACGACTAGAGAAAAGATGTTTTGAAAATGATTTAACAAAAATTAAACAAAATGTGTTCTAAAGCCCACCCTCCCTGCTGCATCTTTAACAAAAGTGGCATCTTCTTTATTTATATCTTGTGATACTACTTTTCCACAATCAACGTCACAGCAACTAAAACAACATAAATAGTAAAAGAATTATTCATAAGGAACACAAGTAATTGGGTAATACTTACACACTGCCACTGTTTTGTGCACAATGAGGGCACCAGATCATCTCTTTGCCAGAGAATTATCTATCAGCAAACTCAAAACAACGTTAAACATACAAGATCTTTTATACATGACTGATACCTAAACAATCCAGTAACACCAACAATACATACGGCTCTCGTATTGAAGGCAATGTTCAAGGAACTGAATACACTCTTAACGACTTCAATTTGCCCTTCACTTACACAGTTACAAATATGGATCATACAATAAATTTCAAAGTTATTATAAACGAATACGTAACTTACCCCACAACAATAACATCAACACGCGATTCCAGTGCTTCTTCAATCGACTATAGGGCGAATGAAAGCCCTAAGGCCGAAGGTTTAGTAAATTGCAACCATCCTACGAAAATCGGACCCCTGTGACTTACCTCCGACTCTTCAAACGGTGTTTTGACTGATTACAATAACACCTGGAGACAATCCACATATAAGTTAACATTTCCACCAGTAGTATAATGCAAGTGGTACGTTGGTTGAAACCTCACCGGAGCAACACCCAGAGACGGTGGTCGGAGGGTGGGGCATCGGCGGAAGACGGTGGCGTTTCGGTGGTGGAGGCAGAGGTGTGGTGAGAGAGAGAAAAAGAGGGAAATGTGAGAGACCTAACTAATATCCCGACCCTTTTTATACTTTTTTCGGGGTGTGAGGATTTTACGCAACGTTTGATTTCATGGGTAAAATAATAATAATATTTGTACGAGATTCTCGATCAGACATTTTATAGAAAGGATTCGTAGTAGATTTTTCAATTTCGTCATTATTACTTAAGATTTTTTTTTATTCTTTTTACATTTTAGCAATAAGGAAGATGTTGATCCTGATGTTGAATGACTCAAACTCCATCTTACTTTTGGTCAGGAACTTTCTGTATGTGCATGCATGCACACGTGCTTTTTTATTTATTTGAATAAGTCTTTGGTATTTGAATAATGAGGCTAAGCCTAACGTACTAGTTTGTTATGTAGGCCTAGTCTTTAGGGTTGTTTCACTTTTTTAGTTGTTTCAGCTAGTATATATAGCTAGCTCTTTTCATGTATTCGATGCACTCTTCACTCTTGATTATCAATAATATAAAAGTTCTTGAGTATTGTTTCTGTCATTTGTCCTTCATTTGAGTTCTATATACCAACAAATTGGTATCAAAGCTAGTACTCACGACTCTCCCATGGCTGATACTTCGGTTCCTGGTTCAACTACTACTCCACTCATTCCGATCTTCAAAGGGGACGGATACGAGCATTGGAGCCTGCGCATGAAGACAATCCTGCGGTCTCGAGACCTTTGGGAAGTTGTGTTCCTGGGTATAACTGCTGTGCATGAAGGAGCTCCAGATAACCGAGAGGTAAAGAAGAAGGATGCCTAGCAATGTCTCTGATCCAACAAGGCGTTCATGATACTCTTTTCTCACGAATTGCTGCTGCCAATTCGGCGAAGGAGACATGGGATACCCTACGCATTGAATTCCAAGGTGATTCTCAAGTCCAAGCTGTTAAGCTCCAGGGGTTACGTAGGGCGTTCGAGAATCTCAGCATGAAAGATGATGAAACGGTGGGAGATTACTTCTCACGCGTGATGAACAATGTTGGACAACAGAGGGCGTTTGGCGAAGAACTTACAGACCAGAATGTAGTTGAAAAAATTCTGCGAAGCCTATCTTCTCGATTTGATTATGTGATCCCATCCATTGAGGTGGTATATGAAACCTCTGATATCACCCCAGTTAAACTCATGGACTCTTGCAGTCCCAAGAGGAAAGAATGAACATTAGGAACTCCCTTGAGAGTCCTACGAAAAAGACCGACGGCCAAGAAGAAAGAGCACTGCAGGTGGTCCAAGATCAAAGATCTCCACAAGGGAGGGGGCGTGGTCGTGC
>BJCO01466141.1:0-15071 GCA_018326465.1 Flaveria floridana
ATAAACAATTTGTGTTGTTTAAGTTTATGTTGACGACATTAGAAGTTGATGTTAAACAATTTGTATGTTTTGTTATTTGTGTTGTTAAAACTCGTATTGTACTTCTTAATACTTATGTTATTTGTGTTGTTTGGAAATCTGGAAATTTGGTTTTATTTACAGGTTTTCTTGGTTTATAAAAATGGAAATTAAAAAAATAAAAAAAAATTATTAAAATTAAAAATTGACTTTTAGCGGCGACATAGTCGCCGCTAATAGTCTTCCCGGAATTTTTTTTCCAACTTTATAGCGGCGATATTGTCGCCGCAAATAAGGGTATTAGCGGCGACATCAATAGCGGCGACCCATTAGCGGCGATATTTTCCACAATAGCGACGAATCAATAGCGGCGACATACGGGGTCAATTGCGGCGACAGTTGTCGCCGCTAATGCGCTTGTTCCTTGTAGTGCTAGGCCTTAAGTGTGGGCAGTCGAGCAACAACCCTTGAGCTCATTGTTGAGCCTCTCCCCTTGGCCTGATACTCATGTCTTGTTTTCTTAGTTACACATGTGTAATGTTTTGTCATGTTTAAGTATGATTTCGGTGATATTCTCACCTTTGTGAATAACCAACTCGAGAACTTAAAGACACTTAGTGTATGTATAGTTTTTATGAACACAAGTATAGATAGTTGTTATTACCTAAAAACAAGGCCGTGTACGACACGCGTCAAATCCTAGGTGGACAATGTCTAAAAATGTCATGTGGCTTCAAACATTTATTTATTAGTATATATTGGCGATACATGTAGTAACATATTTCGCTAGGGAATCGTCATTTACAAATGAAATACATTCTAAATCTACTTGTTGAAACAAGACTTCTAGACTGCAACCAAAAGAACCCTCAATGATGAAGAAGCATAAACTGTAGAGAATGTGTAATAGTTTAGTAAAGAAACAAATATACTTTGAAAAAACAAGACTAAATTTTTTCTATAGAAGCAATCATAAACTTTATGCACAACTCATCAAATATCACATGGACAACTTTAAAATTTATCTATTTTAATAAAAGAAGCTTTTTGTGAACACATGACACAAATCTACACATCTTAAATCAAAGTTTTCGTCTCTTTCTCTTAAATAAAAATTACATTAACTAACAATCATATTATTTAGTTCCTTTTTCATATTAAAATTATTTTTTAATAAATTCAAAAAGAGATTCTCCTAAAACATCATACATTATTAGAAATGAAATATTTTAAAACTTGTCTTTTTTAAAAATAAATTTTATTAAACGAAAATAATTAAAATCAAAATTTTCGAATGCCATTTTTCTAAAATGAATTTATTTTGAAATAAAATGTTTAAGAAAACAATATATAAAAAATAAAAATAAATAAAAAGAAAAGATTAAAAATTATTATCGTCGTTTTATTATTTTGAATCCTAACTTGTACATAATTTCAATCAAATTTTATTTTAAAATATCATTTATAGTTAATAATGTTTAGTTACTAACTATTTAATATATTATTTATTCACCCGTGTTATACATGCAATACTAACATGGTAGTATAATACTTGAAACTGATTGGAAAAAGAAACTAGTGGATGATTTACATTTGCAGGAGGGAATTAAGTAATGTGAAGAAGTAATGAACAAAAGATGTGGAATTACCAAATTTCAAAGCTGCATTCAAGGCAATAAAAAGGGAATTGTTGAGCACCTATATATATGTAAAAGCATTATTCACATGAATAGTTTTCCATCAAATGGAACATTAGAACTCTTTTGGGAGAACATAGCTAACATTAGTATCTCTTCTAGTTTAGTTCAACATAATATAACAACATCACTTCAATATGGACAAACATTTCATAAAAGAGATTTAACGAAGGATTATTCCCCGACCATTGTAGACGAAGGATTATTCCCCGACCATTGTAGACGAAGGATTATTCCCCGACCATCGTAGACCGTAAAGATCACTTAATTTGCTCACGCATTATCCAAGTCAACAAGTATTAGAAACTTAGGTATGTAGTGCCCCCACCAATTTGACCATTGTTAAAGAATAACAATATATAGCATAGTTAAAAACAAATAATGTTGATCAATCAATCGGATTAACAATTTATCTCAAGAAAATCACGGAATATAAAGCTGTTATCCTTACTTAGTCCATCTCAACTGAGCTACAATCAATGGTCCAATACTCACAAAGAACTACATTTCTTTCTCTCAATCTATACTTTCAACGTTTATTGCCTTGGGAAATTTCAGAAGAAGGATAATTATAAACTCTTCAATGTGGAATGTTAGACCGGAAGGTTGTACGAAAGAGGATGTTAGGTGATAGAAGTGGCTAGTTATGAGGTGTGGCTGATTATTAGGGTAAATGGTGATGGTGTGTCTACATTTTATAGATCATAATTTTAAACATGCTATAATACAAAGAAAATAATATGATTAGATGCTATTAGTAGCAACTGCTAGCTACAACAAGAATTACTTTTTAAATATTTTGTAAACATAAACATAAACTGAATTTGCATATGTGTAGCCATTTTAGCCTTAAATATTAATTATAGGCTATAACAAAAGTGTATGTTAGGTTATGTTATTCATAGTTATAATATATATTACTTGTTTTGACATTATCATTAAATTGCTCGACAAGACAAAAGTTAAGAAAGATTATTGTTGATTAAACTGCCACTTATGAGATGCGTGTGGTTATGTCCCCTTAACATCTTAACCTTCATTAAAAGCACCTCAAATCAGTGAAGGGGCCTAAAGCATTTCGAAGGTACGGTAATTCACTTATACCTTTTATAGAAGATAGATTTGTTTAAAAAAATAATTTTTTTATTGTCCAGGAAATTGTCAAGGTGGTATTAGATTTTATATACACAACGTAATGACGAATAAATACATTTATAACTATGTAAACAATATGTTCATTCTGGAAAAGGCCGAATAATGAAAAAATATATTCATTAATACATGGAGTCATTTCAACTACTAGATAGTGGATTCAATGAACTTTGAATTAGAAGTTGTTGTGAACGTTTTCTAATATCCATATTGTAGTTTCAAAGTGATAAGAATACGGGTCGAGTTGAAGTTTATGTTAGAGTAATTCCGAGTTAGTGTGTTAAATCTCCTTTGAAATCATGGGTTAGAGTCATTCGGGTCGCGTAGGGTCACGTCACATAATGAGAAGATAAAATCAAATTGTCAAATACATAATAAAAGAAAAGTATGAGAAGATAAAAGTGATTGAAATGTCAAACACATAATAAAAGAAATGCATGTAAATCAATAGAAATGCATAGTGAACATAACACATACGTCTCTAAAGTCGCTATCAAGAAGTTGTCATTTATAAAATCTAGTCATTACAAAATATATGAAACATTTTTGTAGAGATCCTAACTGATAGGTTGACGAATCAAAGAGACATAAGACATCTAGATATATAAAAGTACCACGAGTACTAGGCCGAATACCAAGTGTCGAGTACTTAGATTGAGTATTGGTTAAGACTTGGTTGTGGTTTTGTTTTCGGTGGATCCTATGTACTCATATGCGATTTAGTTTTGGGTTCAGTCATGTATTCGTATAAATATTATTTGTATAGAATAGAATATTAGTTCTTAGTTAAGTTGATTTTCAGTAACTGTTTTTGCAACCGAGAATCAAAGCATCACAGAGTGATCTTCTGTGCTTGTCAATATACAAAGTTTATTCTAGCATTCTTCTTGTTCTTATTTTCAATTTTAAACCACACATTTTTGAGATTTCGTATATCCAACGTGTTTATGTGTGGTATAGATTATTAACGAAGTTCTACATAGGCTCGTACTTTACAAATGATATTAGAGCTTTGAAGCTCATGAAAGGTGATCATACCACAAGTTTGATGTAATTGTTTACAATTTATACATCCTTTTGTTGCTAATGCTTTCACTCGTGAGTTTTCAAAAGTACCGTTTAAAGGTTTTGATCCGCAAAAGGAAGAACAAGTAACCATGTTCTTCGTATTCATAGTAAATTGGTGTAAGGTTTAAACTTAAAGATTGATGCAGCCAAAACAACCAAAGAGCACTCAACATGCATGCATGAAGTGCAGAATAAAGTTACTTCGGAAGTTTTACACAACTCTAAGGAAATAAGCTAAGTGTTAAATCATCCGAAGCCAAATGACGAAATTTTCCGAAGCCAGAGAGGATGTCTTCCGAAGCTTTAAAGACAAAGTCTTCCGAAGCCTTAGAGACAAAGTCTTCCGAAGCCAAAGACTAATTTCTTTCGAAGACAGAGAAGACATGCTTTCTCTGGTCACTTTTTGATAGAAAGCTGAATAACTTTCCGCTGCCACCTCTAAAGACTCACCAACTTAGATACCTTGGTGAAAAGGTCCATGCTTTTGTCAACTTTAGATTATGATCATTGGTCTGCAACTTTATACTTTTGTACCTTTTATCCTTTTTGTAATATATTAGGATGTGAGCTATGACATGTCACAGTCACAAAATCTTGTTGTCTAGATTAATGTTTCCAGCTGGCTATAGGATGTAGTATAAAGTGTCTCAAGTACTTGTATTTATTTTCTATACTTTGTCACACTTATAACAAAACTTGAGAGCAATACACAACTTTCTTGAAAACCAAATATTATCTTGTTCTTGTTTTTTATTTTGTCTCATACTTACTTGTGTTCCTAGTATCATCAACAAAACACAGTTCCCTATTTGATTTGTTAAGTGTTCTAAGTCTCTCCTTATTATGAGACTGATTGTATTAACAACCCTTAATGGTCCTATAATTGGTATCAGAGCATTTTAGGCTCTTGATTGTAAGATCTCACCATCTTAAATCATGTAAGGTTTATATAAAGGCTGATGCAACCAAAGCAACCAAAGGTTTCCTGCATGCATGCACTTAGTACCAAGTAGAAGATGCTGCGGAAGTTTTATACTTAGAATAAGAGTTATTCTAAGTATAAATTCTTCCAAAGCCAAAGTTGCTCCGGAAGCTTTATACTCTGCACAAGAATTATTCTAAGTATAAAGTCTTCCGGAGCCAAAGACCAAATCTTCTGAAGCTAAAGATGAAGTCTTATGTTGCTTCAAAGACAAAGTCTTTCGAAGCCAAATGATGTGAAGACTGATTTCTTCCGAAGACTTAGAAGAACATGCTTTTCTCTAATATACTTTTGTATAAAGCTGACCCACTTTCCACTACAACTCTAAAGACTCACCAACGTGCATGAGTTAGTGAAAAGGTCCATGCTTTTGCAACCGTACATTGAGGTCTTGGTTTGTAACTTTCTACTTTATGTACTTTTATCCTTTTTGTATTATTTTAGGATGTGAACTATGGCATGTCATAGTCACTAGTTAAAAGGCAATCTGCCTTTTGATGCTATATTGATTTTGTTGTCTTTCAATGTTCCAACTGGCTTTCCAAGTATAGCCGGTTGTAGGATGTAGTATAAAGTATCTTAGGGTCTTGTAATTTTTTAACACTTATGCATTTTAACATTTGTAATAGAACTTGAGATTAATATATATAACATTCTTGAAAACCATATATATTGTTCTTGAGTTCTGTCTTATTGTTACTTATGTTCTTTGTATCTTGTTCTTAAACCCGGTTTCCTATTTGAACTGTTAAGTGTTCTACTACTCTCCTTATTATGAGACTGATTGTATTGACCATTCCTTAACCGGTCCTACAATTGGTATTAGAGCATTCCAGGCTCTTGATTGTAAGATCTCACTATCTTAAATCTCCTAAGTTCTCACTCAACACTTAACATCTCAAATGGCAGCATCAAAGTCTGATATGGAAATTGGTACCATGATAAAGTCCCCACTGATCACTCCTGATGATGTTGATACTTGTTATTTAAGAATGGAAGGCTTCATCAAGTCATAAGATAGCAGGATGTGGGAGTCTGTTACCACAGGACCTTACATTCCATGCACCTCTTCAGCTGTTGCTGGAGGTGGCATGATTCCAAAGGAGGTGGCTGACTACTCTAAAGAAGATAGAAAAAGAATAGATGTAGATTAGAAAGCCATGACTGCCCTCCAAATTGCTCTTCCAAATGCCATCTAAATAGGCTTCAAGAAGTGTAAAACTGCTAAGCAGCTCTGGGATGCATTGAAGCTGATGTATCAACGTTCTACTAAAGCCAAAGAAAACAAGAAAGACCTTCTGAAGCAGCAGTTTGAGAACTTCACATTCAAAACAGGTGAAACCATGACTCAACAATACTCTAGGAATGTTGAAATTATGTGTACTTTAGTGGATGTTGGAGTGAAACTGGAAAACATGGATATTATGAGAAAGTTCATGTCCTCTCTTCCTAGACAATGGACACACTATTATGTGGTCATTAAGAGGACTGAAAATCTCAAGACCCTTACTCTCACTGAGTTATATGGCATACTCACTGGTTACCATATGGAGATGAACATGCAAAATCCATCTGGTAACTTTAGCAATCAATAGAGTTTTGCTCCGCATGTGGTTGAAAGGGATTATAGAGAACCATATCACTATTTCATATCTTACCCTTATAACTCACCAAAGGGCCCTTTCATTACCTTCCCAGAGACATAAGGGGAGAGCTATATCCAAGGAAGCCCATTCCAATAGACAAGCTCATCACAAGCCTTTGTGTCTCATGATGAAAGCACATGCAACTTTGTCTTCACCCTTGAAGACATAGACTGTATCCATCCGGATGATCTGGAGTATATGAAGATAGTTCAACGAAAGGCTTTTATCACTCATAAAGCCAAGAAATTCTATAAAAGGACAGGGAAAAAGTTTCCTAGCATTGTATCTAGTCGAAAACTTGGGCTGGACAAGAGCAAAGTGAAGTGTTACAACTGTATCCAGATGGAACACTTTGCTAGAGAGTGCAAGGCAGCCAGGACAAATGGTGGCCAAGCACAACCTAAGCGAAACTACAATAAGGGGGCTCCACACACTGAGAAGCCCAAGAAACAAGCCGCAGTTACTGTGGAAGTAGGAGGCTTTGATTGGAGCTTCCAGGTAGAAGATGTGTCTCCAAACCAAGCATTGATGGTAGGTCTTGATGAAGTCAAGGTATTCGAACATCTTTGTACCCCTAAGTGCATTGCTCAAGTAAACAGATATAGGTCCTATAACTTAGAGATGAGATCTGATCTTGAGTCCTTGAACATCTTAAAATTTGATTTCAAAAGAGCTAAAAATGAGTATAAGTTAAAAATAGAAGACTTAAAGAAAACCACTTTAACTCTTAAACATGAGCAAACCAACTACAGGACTCAAATCAAAGATCTCATCACTAAGTTAACTGAGTGCCAGGCTAAGCTAGTGATCAACAAAGCCAAGGCAGAGAAACATGTTCTTGAAGAAGAGACCTTCAAGAACATGATATCCTCATCCCTTCATTCCGAAGTATGTTATCAAAACAAACAGGGAATGGGATCTAGTGAGATAGCTCTTCCACACACTCTATTGTCTGTAAGATCTTCCAGGTATGGAACTAGTCAAGATGAGCTTCCATCCATAAATCCAAGTGATGAGGAGGATAAAGAGGAGATAGTGAATGATAGATCTGGGAAGAGTGAAGAAGATCATCCTAACAAGGGTCACTATTCTCCTGAGGAGAGAAAGAAGTCAGGGATGACAAAGTCAAAGAGAAAGAACTTGATCCTAGCAGCCAAGAGAAGGTCAAAGAGAGCTTAAGAGATCAAGGCCACCTTCAACTCCAAGCAGAAACAAGTTTTTATCTCTGCAGGTTTTGAAGTGGTGAAAACTAAGGATACAACTTTGAACTCTAGTACCAAGAGTTCAAGTTCATGTCCAATTCATCCCTGTGAAGGAATAAAGGCTGATCAATTGTGTAACACAGCATGAACCATCCACCTCCAAAGGCAAACTTCACCCTAGAAAGCCTGCTACAACATCTAAAAGGATGAGGATGGAGATAGAAAGTTATCAAACTCAGTCTTCCATTCACAAGAAGACACTTAGAAGAAAGCAAATTGATTGCATTATGTGTGGCAGTACTTCTCATCTGGCTAAGGATTGCATCTATAATCCCAAAAGTCCCCACTTATGAGAGGAGAAAGAAGACGAAAGCTTTGGAAGAATTCTATGTTTCTTTCGGAAGCTCCAAAATGAAAAAGAAGACAAGTGAAAAATTCCCTTCGGAAGAAAATTTGGTCTTAGAAGAAAGGAATGCTTCCGAAGCACTAAAGTTTGCAACAGTGAAAGCAAGATCTTCCAAAGGGTCAGTCTCCAAAACTTCCAAAGTTGTAAAAACTTCCGAAGCTTTGAAGGTCAAGTCTAATCTTTCAAAGATGGTGTGGAAAATAAAGGAAGACCATGTGGCTGAGAATTCTTCAGTAGCAATAGCAAATGATCCCCACAGTCTCAGTATAGGATCAATTACTGTTGCATTGTCTTCAGTTTATTTTGAAGAGCCCAAGACCACTGAGGCTTGGGTTTCCAAATATAACTAACTCCCCATTATTGTGCAGGAACAGCTGAGGACCAAGAAGAATGTATGGATTATTGATAGTGGCTATTCCAAGCATATGACAGGCAATGGCTCTTTTACTCCAAAACTTTGAAAGAATTGATGGAGGGCCAGTTGCTTTTGGAGGAGATGCTGGAGGTTACATTAAAGGAAGGGGCAGGGTCATAAATGGTAAGCTCAACATTGAGAAGGTAAACTTTGTTAAGGAGCTTAGGTGCAATTTATCAAGTGTATCTCAATTTTGTGACAAGAGACATAACATGCTCTTTAATGAGCATAATTGTATTGTTCTCAAGCCCGAGGTGGTCATTCCTCAAGAACATATCCTACTTAAAGCTCCCCAGAAAGGGAACATGTACAAGATGGATTTGCAGGAAACATCCCCATCAGGAGAAGTTTCTTGCTTTCTATCTAAGGCTAATAGTGATGAGTCTTTCCTTTGGCATAAAAGAATATGCGATGTAAACTTTAAGAACATGAACAAATTAATTAAGAATGATTTGGTAACTGGAATGCCAAACAAAGAGTTTACAAGTGATGATCACTGTGTTGCATGCCTGAAAGGAAAACAACACTTGGTGTCTCACAAGCCAAAGGAAAAGAACTCTATCACTACTCCCCTACACTTATTACACATGGATCTCTTTGACCCCACCAATGTAATGAGTCTGCGAAGGACCTCTAATTGTTTAATGATCACAGATGATTTCACAAGATTCACTTGGGTTTTCTTCCTTCGAACTAAAGATGAAACTACTTATAACACCCGGAATTTTGTAAAAATAAAAGAAATGAAAAATAATAAGAAAAGGAAGGAAAGTATCTTGAAAGAAAAGAAAAGAAGCATAAGTGGATGAGCTAAAGTTCAAAAAGGACAAAACTCAAATATTTTAATAATATTTTGAGTATGGCCACTCCTATAGGTAACAACTTCTGTTTTTTTCGATCAAAAGAAGAGAAGAAGAAGAAGAAGAGAAGAGCTTTTATCGGTTTTAGAGAGAGAAAGAAGCTGTTCTTGGCCTAAGGTGAGTTTTCTTGTATAATTGGTTCGGTTAAAATGGGTTTTCGACCATGTAACCGAGTTTTACATGTTTCTATGTGTTTATGTGTGTTCAGGTTATGTGTTCTTGTTGTCTAGGTCTTAGAAACATCAAGTTTACTCAAATTTGAAAGAGTTGAGCTTGGAAGTAGTAAAGGTTAGTTTCTAGACTGTGGTTTTTACTTGTTTTAGACGTTTTTAGGGCTGAAAATGCTTGTAAAACATTTTTACAAATGTTATGTATGTTAACCGTATGATGTATGTATGAATGTTTATGTTTTAGGAATGGTGAAGTTGTTATTCATGATTAGAATGCTATAATTTAGTTGTAAGTATGTTAAAATGTAGAATGGGACTGGAATTAACTTAGTAATATGCTAAATAGGTGGCCATGCGCCCAAATAGGGCTCATACGCCTGGAAAATTGACTTAGAAAGACTAAGTGAGGTTGATGCGCCTAAACAGTACCTCATGTGCCTAAATATTTCCTTATAAATACTAAGTGTAAGCTCATGCGCCTGAACAGTAGTTCATGCGCCTAAGTATTTTTCCCAGACGCCTAAGTGTTGGGGTCAGGTGCCCCAATAGTGCCCATGCGCCCAACTTTTCCTCAGACGCCTAAGTATAAGCTCATGCGCCTGAATAGTACATGCACCTAAAAGTAGGCTGAAAATACCTAAGTGTAGAGTTCAAGCATCCGAATAGTACTAATGCGTCTAAGCAGGGCTCATGCGCCTTCATAGTGCCCATGTGCCTGGACACTTAAAATTTTTTTTGGAATTTTGGGAAAGATTAGCATTTTAGGGCTTGACCCTAGTTTGACTCATGGACTATATTGCCTATTTTAAGCATAAATATGTGATGGTCTATGGTTAAAGTATGTATGATGATGTGATGTATGTTATGATATGCATCTATGAATGATGTGCTATCTTTTAACGGTTTTCAAAACATATATATATTATACTAATACGTTATGCATTATGTTATGACTTTAAGTAGTATGACGTATGTATGAATGAACGTAAAGTATAACGTAACGAAATGGAAGATAACAAAGATGAAATGCGGAACGTAATGAAAGAAAGAATGGCTTGCAAGCAAAGAGAAAGGAGGTGCACGACCATGTTGTTATTAGCTTAATTGTGTGCGGTTTAAATAAGCTGAAGGATGCATACAGGGTCAGTCATTATGATTGACGGGACCCTGGTGGCATACCCTAGGTGACTGGGTCAGCTTCGTGCATAATGTTCAGGGTCTATGTGTAGACCTTAGGCCCAGCATTAGCTTTGTCCATAATGTTCGGGGTATTGCACATTGGTCCGGATGAAAGGGAGAGATGACATGCCCTAAGTGACTGGGTTAGCTTCGTGCACAATGTTTGGGGTCTATTTGTAGATCTCAAGCCCATCATTAGCTACGTGCACAATGTTCGGGGTATTGTACTGAAGGATTTGGTCTGCCCAAGAGGCATATTAAATTGATGTGGCTAGTTTGATATGATCCAAGTCGGTTCATACCCAATAACAAGCCAAACAAACACCAATAAATATTTATTCATTGATAATATCAAACAAATAAATATTGACACCAATTTAGAAAATAGGTTTTCTAAATCACTGCTTTTGTAAATGAACAACATTATGTGGATAATTTGTTCATGAGAAATTATTTGTTTCAATTATTTAAGCTAGTTAAACAATGACAAATAAAAGAGTGTTAGTGTTATAAAATTAAAAGGGTTTTAATTTTATAAAACAAAAGTGTAAGAGTGTAACAATTTTATAAAATTGAAATGGGAGGGAAACCCATTTTGGGTGGGATATTTCGGCCGCCCCCCTTGCCTTGGATACACCCCCATTTAGTCTTGTAAAGTGCAAGACTTGAACACTCTTACACTCTTCCATTCAACACTCTCTCTCTTGCATGCAAAAGCTCAAGTTTTCTCTCTACCCTCTCTCTAAAAATCGCATTTTAGGGCTGTTTTGGGGGCTATTTTTGGCTGAACATTGAAGCTCACTTGGCTGAATTTCGAGTTCTAGAGAAGGAGTTGGGACTTGGTGTTTAACTACCTAGCAAGTGGGTGTAAGGAAGGGCTTGTGGGTATCATCTCTTGAGGTTTTCTTGTTTGAAGACTAGCATTCAAAGTTCATCATCTTCACCTTCATTCCTACGTGATCTAAGGTAGTTCATGGTGTTCTTGAATGATTTTGATAGTATGTTCTTCCATATAAATAGATCCTTGTCTTGGGTTTTGTTTTAACTAGTGTATATGTTACATAAACTCTCTAATCTAAAAGGTTTTAGACAAACATTCCGCTGCGTTTTTATATTAAAATGGTTAATATAAACTTTGATAAACATCTACAAAACCCAACAAGTTTAGAGTCCAAAAGCATGGTTCTTGTAGGCTCAATAAGTGTCCTATTTCTCCTTTTAGCAACTATTTTATTGAGGACTTCAAGGAGCAATATGTTGTTTTGAGATACCCTTTTTATCATAAAATGAATCAAGGATTTGGTTCTTGAATTTAGTTTCTCGATCACATCTTATTATCTTTACCCTAATGATCACATTGATTCTTAATTTTTCAAAATGAAGGATTTTAAGATTTCAGGGCTCTTATCCTTACTTCTATGAAAAAATACCCAAGTATATCTTGTGAAATCATCTGTGATCACAAAACAGTATGTTCTTTCTAAACTCATTACACTTGTGGGGCCAAAGAAATCCATGTGTAATAAGTGAAGGACAGTAGTGATGGAGTTCATTTCCTTTCGCATGTGTGACACTTTGTGTTGCTTTCCTTTCAGGCATGCAAAATAATAATCATAACTTGTAAACTCTTTATTTGGCATTCCGGTTACCAACTCATTCTTAATAAGTTTATTCATGTTCTTAAAGTTTATACGGTACATTCTTTTACGCCAAAGAGAAGACTTATTATTATTTGCTTTAGATAGAAAGCAATAAACTTCTCTGTAAAGGGAGGTTTCTTCCAAATCCATCTTATACGTGTTCGCTTTCCTGGGGCTCTTAGAAAAATATGCTCTTAAGAAATGATCACACTGGCTTGAGAACAATACACTCATGCTCAATAAAGAGCATGTTATATGTCTAGTCATAAAATTAAGATACACTTAAAAGATTGTACTCAAGCTCCTTGAAAATTTTTACCTTTTCAACAATGATATTACCATTAGTGACCATGCCGCTTCCGGTAATGT
Organism: Flaveria floridana; assembly: GCA_018326465.1. Classification (NCBI taxonomy): domain Eukaryota; kingdom Viridiplantae; phylum Streptophyta; class Magnoliopsida; order Asterales; family Asteraceae; genus Flaveria; species Flaveria floridana. The sequence continues at coordinate 12,805 of BJCO01466141.1, forward strand.
AACCTCCTAATTTACCTCCAAAAGCAACTAGCCCTCCATCAAATTTCTCAAAGTTTTAAAGTAAAGAGACATTGCAAGTCATGTGACTAGAACAACCACTATCAATGATCCATACATTTCTTTTAGTCTTTAGTTGTTCATATGAAAAAAGATGATTAGTTACATGTGGGAACCTAAGCCTTGCTGGTCTTGGGCTTATCAAGATAAACTAAAGATAATTCAACAGTTATTGATCCTATATCCAAGCTTATAGGATCTTTGGTTGTTGTTAATGAATAAACTTCAGTCATATTGCCTTCATTCATCTTTCACACAATCTTTGAAATACTAGACTTGACTTTCAAAACTTCGGAAGTTTTTATGACTTAGGAAGTTTTGGAGACTGAACCTTTAGAAGCTTTTGCATCCACTGCAGTAGACTTCAGTGCTTTAGAATCATTCCTTTCTTCCGAGACCAAACTTGCTTCGGAACATAGTTTTTCACTTATCTTCTTCTGGGTCACCTTGATTCTTCTGAAGGAAAATGATTTTCCTTTCGAATCTATTTTCTTTTTTTTCTCATAATTCTTCTTCTTGTTCATGTGGATGGTACTCTTAGGATTGTGAATGCAATCCTTAGCATAATGAGTTGTACCACCATACATGATGAATTCCATCTAAGAGTCTTGTCCTGAGAATAAGGTTTGTTTTGATCCTTTTCCACCTTCTTCTTCATCTTCTTGGATGATGCGGCATGCTTCTGAAGGAGAAGCTTGCCTTTGGAGTTGGATGATCCAACTTGTGCAGTAGTGGTGCATATTGGTTTAACCTTCTTCTCCTCACCAGGATGGTTTAGACTTGGGCTAGGACTCCTGTTATTAGAGTCCTAGTTAAGTTTTCAGACTTCCTCACCTCAAACCCAAGCAGAGATGAAAACTTGTTTTTGCCTGGGATTGAACGTGGGCTTGATCTACTACACTTTCTTTGATCTTATTTTTACATACTTAATCAAGTTCTTTCTTGAAGACTTGGCCATCCCTGGCCTCTTCTTCTCTTTAGGGATATAGTGACCCTTCTTAGAGTGTATTTGTTCACTTATTTCTGGTTCACCCTTCACTATATTCTTTTACTCATTTTATCTTCATCTTCTTTTAGGATAGGATCAATAGCAGGTTACTCATCTTCACAAGTTTCACACCTTGGTTCTCTGACTATAGTAATGCGTGTGGAGGAGCTATTTTATTTTATCCAAGTCCCTACCTATTTTGATAACACACTTTTGCATACAAGGATGAAGATATAATGTTCTTGAAGGTTTCCTCTTCAAAAATATATTTTTCTACCTTGTCTACTGATCGCAAGCTCAACTTGACATTTAATTAACTTGGAAACAAGATCTTTAATCTGAGTCTTGTAGTTTATATGCTTATGTTTTAGGTTTTCTCTAAGTCTTTTATTTTAAGCTTATAATTGTTTTTACTCTTTTAAAACCAGCTTTTAAAGTGTTCAAGGACTCAACATCAGATCTTACTTTCAAGTTGTAGGACCTGTACATATTAACTTTAGCAATTCATTTAGGATAGCAAAGATGTGCCAATACCTTTTGTTGGGTCATTATAAGGCTGGTGCAACCAAAACCACTTCACATAGTCAATTTTGTTGCTACATTCAAAGGCTTCCGAAGCTAAGTAAGAGAACTTCCAAAGTCTGAAGAGTTCTTCTGAAGACAACAGCTAAAGTTAACAGCTGAAGACAAAGTCTGAAGTCAAGAGCTGAAGACTACTTCCGAAGACAAGGTCTGAAGTCAAGAGCTGAATACTACTTCCAAAGACAAGGTCTGAAGACAAGAGCTGAAGACTACTTCTGAAGACAAAGTCAGAAGACAAAAGCTAAAGACTACTTCCGAAGACAAAGAAGACTCCAAGCCTCGGAAGAAGTAGTCTTCCGAAGTATAAGTGGCTTCGGAAGAAGTTATTCTTCCGAAGCAAATTTAACCTTTGGAAGACATTGCTATGACCGGTAGACATAAGTAAGGTCTCTGACAATCCGCTGCAGACCTCTGATACAGCATGGCGTCTTCCTAAAGAGCCATGTTGTTGACCATACTTTATTCTACTGTTCACCTTTTTATGATAGTACATGTTACCAACTTTAGTTGGTGACAAAAGGTAAGTCAGGGACATGTCCTGACTACCAAATCTCAGGTAACACGTCTGAGATACCTTAACCTATAGTCTTGTAGTATAGATGTTTGGTTAGAGGTTTCCAGCTGGTATCAAAGTATATCC
>BJCO01466142.1:0-11327 GCA_018326465.1 Flaveria floridana
AGAAAACCTATTTTCTAAATTGGTGTAATTATTTAATTGCATGATCATATCATCAATTAAATATTAATTGGTGTTTTCTAAGCTTGTTATTGGGTATGGCCCGACTTGGATCATGATGTACTAACCACATCAATATTCTATGTGTCTTGGGCATAAAGAATCCAACATTACCATCTATCTGAATTAGTAGCATATGTCCAAGACAAGATGGTTCTTCTATCTGTAAGAGGTTGTGCTTGAGTAGGAGTTGGTTGAGCAGTCTCTTGTTGCACTTTCTCAGGATGCTCTAACTTATCCTGAGGTCTAGAAGTGTGTGCCTTTGTCTTTTTAGATACTCTATTCGTGGCCACTCTTTTCTTTCTCTTGGGAGTGTTTAATAAAGAGGCTGGTCTTGAGTACCAGGTTATTCTATTATGGCTCTTTCAGTTGGGTCCTCTTTCCACACAGGTTCAGAAGGAGAAGGAGTAGAACCTCATTGTGGAATAGAAGATGAGGTTGGCTGAGATGCAGCTGAAGGTCCAGGTTGTGTTGTCTGTGTTTGTTCAACTTTAACCTCTTCCTCACGATGTGCTCGGCTTGGTATAGATGCAAGTCCATAGTGGATAGAGACATCAGACCAAGCCTCCTTTCGGAGAGTCAATACAGCTTCAAGACGCTCATCATTCTTTGTCTGCCAGGAGACTTCTTTTGACTCTTTTGGATGATGGCTCTTGACTTTGCAGCTTCTTCCCTCATCTTTCTCTTATTAGTCTTTTGTTCATTTATGAACTGTTGTTCCAGCTTCTTAATATACTCGAATTCAATGTATTCATATGAGAGGGGAAGAAGTGCCGATGCCTGATAGAGGCCTGTGGCACTCAGGTAGTTGATCATGTTTTGTCTGTCAGACTCCTTGTTTTCCTGAGGTTGTTCAGTTGCCACAGCCTCTCTCTCAGGTCTTCATTGAACTGGGGAGAGGATAGGAGCAAGTTTGTAAAGCCTTTTCGGCTTTCTTTCTTCTTTAACTTTAAGGACCAACTCTGCATCCTCTGCCTTCTTTCTCTCCTTTGTCAGCTCTAGGTCGGTCAGTTCACTTAACTCTTCTAAGGGAAGAGAGATGAGTTCATTAATGTTGTAGTTCCTAGTTCCCAAATAGTTCAACATGGCAGCCCTCAACCCATCATCTTGAGTATTTGGCCTGGGAGCTGTCCTGATTGAAGCTTTCATGAAGCTAGAGGAACTAGCTGAACTCTCTCCTCTTAGCTTCCTCTTCCTCTCTCTTTCCTCCTCCTCAATCTCCTCAGAGGTCATTTTCTTCTTACCTTTATCACTCATAGGCCTTGGTGACTCAGGGTGGAGAGAGCTTTGGCATTCATTGCTTGGTTGTACAGTGAAGCTCTGGCCAGAGAGAGGTTGTGAAGCACCTTCACCAATTGGTGCATCACTGAGGGTAAAGGATGTTCAAGTAGTTGTTTCTGTAGCAATACTCATAGGTTCTGTCACTGGGTCTTCAGTCAAGGTTTCCCCTTTGAAGCTAATCTTAGGTTCCACCTCAATATCTAGTTGACCAATGAGATTAGCTATTTGCAGTTGTCTTCTTATTTTGCTGATTTCTTCAGTAATCCGGTCTTCAATTCTTTCACCCAGTATGCCAGCCTGCCTATTTTAAGTTAGGTTGGCTAGTTGCATAGTGACTAGAGAAGACTGTCATCGAAGTTCAAGGTCTGAAAATTTAAGACCTCTTGTTGTCCTTGAAATCTATGCAATACCGGGGCTCATCTATCAGCATCATAACTCCACCCTAGAATTTCATTTGTAGCTCTGTATGGTGGGGTTGACATTGCCCTTGGTATTCCTTCCTCACACAAACCTTGTAGGAGAGAGTCCATATCAATGTGAGCTTGAGGAGCTTGCTAAGTGTTGAAAATTGCAAGTGAGGTTGGTGTTTCCCAATGTCCATACTCAGAGAAGGACTCCCAGGTTCTGTGATTGTGACAACTTCCTCCCCCTTTTTGGTAGCATCACCAACATGCGTAGGACAGCTGGAGATTAAGTGTATCACATCCTCAGATTCTTGTGTTTCTGGTTGAGTCCTCCTGAAGGGTATCCTAGCTAGTTGTTTCTTGAGATAAAAAATCTCAAGTTGTTGATCATTGGTCCTCCTTTGCAAGGTAGTCACTTAAGATTCTAAGTGTTTGACCTTTGAGACTAAATAGGTGCATGTTTTTGTCAGTTTTTGCACTTTTACTCTAGGATTCCCTTCATCTTCAGTAGAAGAATTACCGAGGGATGAGATAATTGAACCTAAGTCTTCTTCCTCATCACCAGCTTGTTGCTCTTGGTTGTTGGTGTAAGGCCCCGTTCCCGGGACGCTTACAGTTGGACAATCATCACATTATTATATAAAACAGTACACATCTCATAAGATTAAGCAGCAGAATTACATTAACAAAAACCATTCATTTCGTTAATACTTACTGTTGTTAAGCAATACAATATTTGTTTAAGTTACAAAACCATCTATTAATTTCATTACAAAACAACAATAATATTATGCATGAATGGATGTCAGTTTTGCCCTGTCGAGTAGCTTCACCCTTACGCCATCCTTAACAAAATTATCTGCCAACTGAAAATGCATAAAAGTCAGCGTTGTTGAGTGAGTTCTATTTTTAAGGTATTGAAATACTTTTAAATAGTTTATATATGAAAATACTCTTTTTCAATAAAATACTTTCTTTACATTCGTACGTGAGCATTCATCGTACATAAAACAATGTATAACTTTATTCATCATTCATTATCGCATGTATTAGTTCGTTTCGTACTTTATCATTATCTTTCACTGTTTCTATATCCTGTCATAACTTTACCCCCATCGTTGGACACTCAACAACCTCATTCCCGGCACACAGCCACCTCATTCTCGGGGTAAAGTGACAAGGATCCCATTTCGTACTATGGATCAGTCACCAAGACTGATCTCCCTGTGTGTGAACCCTCATAGGTTAGCCAAAATCGCACGCTATATTACACACAGTTGAGTTAGCAACTCTTAATGAGTTGTGAACCTCCTTTCATTATGCTTGCAAGACTTTTCATTCGTTCATTCTTTATGTTCCGCTTTCATTATCATTAATCTTTCACTTTCATTATGAAATTACCTTACGTATACGAGCATTAATACACCACGTAAAGTCACATGATAATATATAATATGGAACATAAAAACAAACCATAAGTATTCATAAATGAAAAAATATAAGCCTCAAGTCAAACTATGGTCAAACCCTAAAATTCTGATTTTCCAAAATTTCAGAAAAAATTTCTAAGTGTTCTAGGCGCACGAAAATTATGCAGGCGCATGAGCCCTGGTTAGGCGCATCAACACTATTTGGGTGCATGAACTCTACACTTGGATATTTTCAGCCTAACTTTTGGGCGCATGAACTGCTTAGGCGCATGAGCATGTACTTAGGTGCCTGAGGAATGTTTGGACGCATGGGCACTATTGGGGCACATGACCCTAACACTTAGGCGTCTGGGCAATATGTCTGGTGCATGAACTGTTGTTCATGCGCATGAGCCTACTTGGTCTTTCTAAGGCAATATTTTTAGGCGAATGAGGTACTGTTTAGGCGCATGACTAACACTTAGGTGCCTGAGCAGATTATTTGGGCGCACAAGAGTACTGTTTGGGCGCATTAAGTTTACTTGGTCATTCCAAGTCAAAATTCTAGGCGCATGAGTTCTATTTGGGCACATGACCACCTATTTAACATGTTTCTAAGTTATTTTTAGTCGCCAAACATCATTCTAAGGTGTTCTTGACTTGTATTTACCATACTAAGCATCAACTTATCATAAACATCCATAAAAAACATCATACATACACAAGTACATATGGGTAACAAACATAATAATTATAAAAAAACATTTCACATCCATTTTCAGCCCCAAAGAAGTTTAAAAACATACAAAATCGGGGTCTAGAACTCACCTGTGGCTGCTTCCAAGCACAACTTCCTTAAATTCACAAGCACAAAGAGTTCTAACATCTAAACACCAAGAACACATACACCCGGACATACATAAACACATAAGAACACATAGAACTCGGTTCTGAAGCTAAAAACTTAGTTGAAACCGAACATTTACAAGAAAATCTTACCTTTTAGCAGATTCCTCTTATTATTCTCTCTAGAAATCGATAGAACCCTGGTTTTTCTCTCTAAAATGCCAAAGCAGGTGATGTAACAGAAGTTGTGGGTGGTCATGCCCACTTTAAACATAATAATAATTTAATTTTATACTTTTTGCACTTTTAGCCTCTCCACTTATGTTAATTTTACATTCTCTCAAGATACTTTTCTTTTTCTTTTCTTATTGTTTTTTTCTTTTCTTTTACTTGACAAAATTTCGGGTGTTATAGATGCTTTTCCACTGCTCACTGAGAACATCAGTTGAAGTGTCAATGAGCTGGGTTGTCACGGTTGAGGTCTTAGTGATGTAATCACTTTCAAAAGTGAGAGCATCTTCCATATGGATCTTCTAAACAAGTTCAGGAAGACCCACCTCAGTGGGGGGTGGATGATGTGGGCTAGATATGGGTGACATAGGAATACTCATCTCTCTTTGACCAGGGAATAATAGAGAGATTCATGGTATGCACTGAGTGCCATATCCTTATCATCATAGAAGTCAAGGCTATGCATTGGCTGGTTTAGATCTAGAGGCGAGGGATGGTAACTTTCCCCAAAAGGTTGTTCACTAGATTGTTGAGACTTTGAGTGAAGGGGTATGGCATCTTAAGGAGAAGTTGGAGCTCCAATGTCCACTTCCTCCTATATAGGAGATGGGGGCCCGCACAGGTTGAATAACTTGTGCTGGGGTTAATTTGGATCTTCTTTGGTCGGTGAGGGTTATTTGAGGTTGTGTGGGTGGTCTTGAAGTGGAAGGTGTGGGTTCAACACTAGCTGGTGCTGCTAGGTTGTCACCTTGAGCAATGAGCTCTATAATTTTTGGGACCAGGGTTGTTTCTACGCCGTGAAGCCAACAACTATATTTCTCATAGTCTTAAAGACGTCAGGGTTCATCTGTACCAATTTTAGAACATTACCTGTTGTGATCCTCAACTGTGAGCCCAATTCACAGTTAATAATGTGCTGCACATATCTAGGGAACATAAAATATTCTAAGGAGTCCAAGTTTACAAGAAAATTATTATACATAAATTGTGAATACCTGAACTTAATCCCATGAACCATCCCATGGACTATGAAAGAGAGGTCTTCTGGAATGTGGTCCCAACCTCCAAGCTTGTTAGACAAGCTGTGGATAATGACATGGAGGAAGTACTTCTACTAAGTGGAAACTTTCCCCTTCTTGAACAAGTCATTGAGAAGTCACCTTCATAGCCCATCTTCTCAAAAGAGTGGTTTACAAAATATTTTAGGAAGGACAATTCACCTTCTGCATCATCCACTTGTAGATGAGATTTTATAGAAGTCGGAGTGATAAAGATTGTCCTCCCCTGCATTGTGGTAGACGGTGTCTTCTCCCCGTCCATAGTGACCTCTTAGCATGTCCTCCAGAATTCTAAAAGTTGATCCTCATAGAGTGGAGGATCAATTATGAGGAAGATGAAGTAGTTTGATAGAGAAAGAAAGCGACAAACCTCTGAGAAACTTGTATCTTTCTCAGTGTTTAATAGAGCAACCTTATTATGTTCCCTGTGAAGCTGATGAATTAATATGGTTGGTTTCTGTGGTCAAGATTAGCCATTTGTGGTAGCTTTGAGGTAAAGAAAGGTAAGAACAAAGGCGGTGAATGAGAATTTAGGTTTAGAAAGGTTGCAGATGAAGAAGATAATGAAAAAGGAGGGAGCCGTTGGGTATATTTATATGAAATGGACTTGTGAAAAAATTAATGCAAAAGGATAAACTTTGAAGTCTAAATGTTGGTTCCACCTATGATAAAGTGCCAAAAAGGTAGTTTTCTTGGATGTTGACATTCTTCCTAAAGTAATTTGTCTTTGAAAGTTTTGTGAAAAACTTTCGAAGCCAAATTTTGACTATGGAAGATATTCCTAAACTTAGTTAAAAATGGCTTCGGAAGAAAAACTACTTTTATCATTTTCTCTTCCGAAGAGTATTTGGTTTCGGAAGAATTTTTTTCAGAAGACATTTGTTCTTTAAATACACATAAGTACTTAGAAGCATATTTTTGGCTTCGGATGAAACATTGCATTTCTTCTGAAGGTAAATCTCTTATAAGTAGTTATATGATTTGAAGACTTAAAATTCTTTCGAAGGCAATGTTAATATCTTTTGAAAGAAGTACACTTGGTAATTTTTAATATGTTAAGGAATATCATTTGAAACAGATTTCTCCCAAGATAAACTGGGCTTATGTAGGTGATAAATTAGATAACTTACAACACACACTTCTTTTTAGAAATAATATAGATTAAGTTTAAAAAAAACTATTCTATATTTATCATCTCAATAGCTGATAGATGATATGTAAATCTATGTTTATCAAAAGCCTTTATGAACAAATGAACATATTGTTCATTTGTGTTGATCTTGATTAATTTTATCAATCCTTTTTCATGATTATCTCTAATTAGATGATATCTAATATTGATGTGCTTTTTCCTTGAGTGCTGCACAGGATTCTATATGATAAAGATAGCACTATTGTTGTCTATGTGGATGGGAGTCTCTTTGAAGTTGTATCCATAGTCCAACATCTGATTCTGAATCTAAAGTACTTGAGCACAGCAGCTTGCAGCAACAATGTATTCAGCTTCAGCAGTTGATGCAGATACACAAGATTGTTTCTTGCATTGCCATGAGACTATCCTTCCATCAAGGAATCGAAATCCCCCAGATGTGGACTTTGCAGTCATGTTGCAGTCATAATAGTACTATCTATACAGGCATACAGATTAAAGTCAGAATATTTTGGAGACCAAAGTACTAGCTTAGGGGCACCTTTGAGATCTTTAAGAATTTTTTGACAGCAACAAGGTGTGACATTTTTGGGTTACCTTGATACCTTGCGCATATTGATGTAGCAAACATGATATTAGGCCTGCTGGCTATAAGATAAATGAGAGACCCAATCATAGCCCTGTAAAGATGTTCATCAATACACTCCCCCATAAGATTAGGTCCATGAGAGTGGTTTCTGGCTATGTGTGTCTTTACAACCTTACATTTAGTCATGTTCAATCTTGTAAGTATGTCCTATACATACTTTGACTTACTTATGAAGATGCCATTGTCAAATTGCTTCACTTGAATTTCTAGAAAGAAATTGAGTTTCCCCATGGCACTCATTTCAAATCTATTCTTTACTAGCTTCTCAAAATCTTTTCAGAGCTTTGGATTAGTTGACCCAAAAATAATGTTATCTATGTATACTTGAACCAGCATCAAGGTTTCCATCTATAGTACCCCTCTTGTAGTCATGCTGACAGAGATACTGAGATAGTGTCTCATACTAATTCCTTAGAGCTTGGTGCATCCCATAAAGAGCTTTATCAAGCTTGCATACATAATCAGGATGATCTGGGTCTGCAAAGGCAGGTGGTTGTTTGACATACACGTCTTCATCAATAAACCCATATAAAAATGCACACTTGACGTCAAGTTGGTAGACCTTGAAGTCATTGGATGCAGCAAACGCTAGGAATATCCTAACAACTTCAAGTCTTGCTACTGGAGCAAAGAAATCAGTGTAATCAATTCCTTCTTTTTCATGTATACCCTTGAATAAACAGTCTTGCCTTGTTCTTGATGATAAGTCCTCTATCATTTTTCTTGTTCCTAAACACCTATTTGATTCCTATGATAGTCTTCCCTTGAGGTAGAGCGCACATGTTTCAACCTTTTTCCTTTTGAATTGAAGCAGCTCCTCTTGCATTGCTTCAATCCAACTTCCATACTTTAAAGCCTTATCAACTTTCTTTGGCTCTATCTGGGACAAGAAGCAACAGTGTAGACAAACATTTTTGTCGTGGGTTTGTCCTCTTGTTCTCACCCCCTTGTCAAAATCTCCAATGATGTTTCTGTTAGGGTGTAACTTGTGGATCCTAAGTTGAGGAATCACAACAAGTTGAGTAGACAGATCTAAATTTGAGAAGTTTAAATCTGTCATTGAAGTGTCTCCAACTTATCAAGAGAAGCTTTATCCAATGAGTGTATGACATGATTGATGTTGTCTTCAATGGAGTAGTTGTCAGCATCAAGAAATTCTTGGTCACTATCACCACTACCATGTCCTCTAACATTTGAAGTTCCTTCATATGTGTTTTATGCCTCTAAGCTGGAATTTTCAGGCACTTCAGATTGATCAGCTTGATTTGTCATTGTTGTGCAGATAGGAGCTTTACATGCAGGGTTAGTTACAACTGGAGCTAAAGTAGTATTCTTACTTGGTCTTCTCATCTAAAATCTTGGGTTAGGATCTTCTATTGATATAATACCCGTAGATCCTAAAACATTTTCAAAAGATTTATTTCTACTTGGAAGGTCCAATCAAAGCCTTCTTCTTCCGCAGCAACTGCAACTTGCTGCTTGGGCTTCTCAGTGTGTGAATTTTCGTCAGTATAGTTTGGCTTGGGTTGTGCCTGGCCACAATTAGTTATGGGTGCTGTTGGATATATTGAGGCCGATGCAACCAAAACAACACTTAGAAGAAATCTGTACAACTAAGAGAAGTCTTCCAAAGGCAATGCTGCAACTTCCGAAGGAAATACGGCAGCATCCGAAGCATCTATGGTGATCTTCCGAAGAGCTTCCGAAGGATGAACTCAGCCTTCCAAGACTTAGAAGATCTCCTTCCGAAGTAAACACTTTGAAGAATGAAGACAAAGTCTTCCGAAGACAAAGCCTCAGAAGAAGCTGTGTCTTCCAAAGTATAAAATGATTCGGATGAACTTATTCTTCCGAAGCCATTTTACCTTCGGAAGAATCACAGCATGAACCAGTGGACAAAGTATGGTCCGACTGACACTTGCTGCCTACTCTGATTCTCTGTAAGATGCCTTCCACGTTCATGTTGTTGACCGTACTTTTGTCTGCTGCTCACCATTCCTTAGCTAGTACAGCTGCCACCTTTAGTTGGTGACCAAATGGTAAGTCATGGACTTGTCATGACTACCTTATCTTAGATAATACTTTATCTAAGATACCATACCTCTAGCAGTGTAGTATTTGTTTAGAAGTAAGGCCCAACATGTTATCTACGTATAACAAGCTGTAGATAGTAGTATATATAGTCGCTCATTGTAACTTAGTATCTATACTTCTGCATGAGTCTTGTAATACTTAGTTGAGAGATAATATATACAAGTATCTTGAAAAACAACTTCTTGTGTTCTTTACTTATTATATCATTATCAACCGAGTTCTTTATTCTGCATTCATCAAACGAGTGATATTTAACAGTTTGTGAGAAACACCAAGTGTTGAGAGAACAATATTGATCCTGCAATTGGTATCAGAGCTTCCAGGCTCTTGATTGTGAGATCTAACCATCCCAAATCAACCTTGTCTCTTAAAACTTACTCACTCAACTAAAATCGCCCTTAACCAGAAATCTGTTGAACCAGAAATGGGAACCATGACCAAAGCTCCCATTATCACTCCTGATAACTTCAGGCGCTGGTGTTAACGCATTGAAGGATTCATCAAGTATCAAGACTCCACTATGTGGAAGTCCATCATAATGGACCATACATACCAAAAGTGGAATCACCAACTGGAGATGGTGCCATTATTGAAAAGGAAGTCGAAGATTACTCTGATGAAGACTATAAGAAGATAGACATTGATAGCAAAGCTATGACAGTATTGCTTACTGCCATACCAAACTCGATTATGGTAGGTTTTGAGCATTGCACTACAGCCAAAGAACTCTTTGATGCTTTGAAATTAATGTACTTAGGTTCCTCAGAATCTAAAGAATCCAAGAAGGATGCTCTAAAGCAACAGTTTGAGAATTTCACCTACATTGACGGTGAAAACTTGAGCCAACTATACTTTGGATACATGGATCTGATAGCATGTCTGCATTCCATGTGTGTAACTCTTGAAAAGAGAGACATAGTAAGGAAGTGCATGAGTGCTCTTCCTTGTGAATGGACTTTCTATGGTGTTTCTATCAGGAGATCTGAAAATATTGAAACACTCACTATGACTGAACTATATGGAATCCTAGATGGATACCGTATGGAGATGGAGAATCTGAACAAGCGCAAGATGAATGGCAACTCAACCACCCCTGTTAGAAATGCTCTACATGTTGCTGAAGGTGCAAGAACTCCCCAGTCCTAGATGTGCCTGACTTACAACCAACAGCCATCATGTTCATCTGGACCATACATCACTTTCCCAGAGACACCCAAGTGTCAACAAGCTCAACAAGGTTGTTTTCAGGAAAATTGTGCTTTTGTCTCAGGAAAGAAACACTCTAATGATTTCCAGTTCTGGTTTGATGATCTGGAGTGTTTTAGCCAGATGATCTTGAATACATGGACATTGTTCAACAGGCGCTCCTTACCTGCAGAGCAAAGAAGTTCTACAAGAGAACTAGAAGGCAATTCCCTCAGAACCCAACAAGTAGCAAGTTCAGGTTTGACAAATCAAAAGCTAAGTGTTACAGCTGTAATCAACTTGGTCATTTTGAAAGGGAATGCAAGGCTCCAAAATCTAATCCTGGAGCAAGCCAAGCTTCTCAACATCATGCCACCACACAAGCTGTAACCGAGCCAATAGAGCAAACTGCAGTCGTTGCTCAATGTCACACCCCCGCTGAGAGCGGAAACACGGGGATGTAACGAGACAGGATCGTCATAACACCTTGTTACAGTAGAGATGCAATATATGTAATTGATGATAAGCGTGTCATGTCGACACCCGACACAAAGGAGACTTGTGTCGTGTTTAGTCAGTATTCACGACAACATAGCCATAAACATGAACTTGTAAATGAGTCACATATCCAAAAATAGTATCATTGTAATGTTAATTCCCACAACCCGGGAAAAAGTATACAAAAGAATAATTGTATGTAATTAGACCAACAATGTTTCAAAAGAATATTTGTCAAGTATTGTATAGTCTCAAAATGCATCCTAGGGTCTCCACTAAGGTAGCACACCTAGATCTTCAATTAGTGTTGGTCCATAATGATTGATTCAACAGTGCAAATGATCACAAACACACACAAATCCCACTGATATTCATTGAACCATGAGAGAATCTTACTTAACAATCAAAGTGAAGATCAAACAAAGATCAATAAAGGATATAAAGCTACAATAATGAACAAATCAG
>BJCO01466143.1:0-11334 GCA_018326465.1 Flaveria floridana
TATTGAATGGAATGAAACAAGCTCAATGTATTCAGGAAGAACAAGCTTACAATAGCCTCTTGCAACAGTAATACACGATTAGGGTTTTTGCAAGGATAGCCAATAATTAGCAAAAAGAAATCTATATATAGCTGTCATAGTTTCGCATATAGTTTCGCTGGTGGCGAAACTTTACTGGCGAAATTGTAATTTCGTCCGGCAGAAACTAACAGTTTCGCCGGGAGAACATCTAGATGACTGTGAGCGAAACTATAGTTTCGCTCATAGTTTCGCTAGACAGCAAAATATATAAATTTAAACTAAAAAAACATACAAAGGAATCTAACATAGATCCTATTACAAAGAAAGATAAACAAACACTAATCTAATGGTGAGTCCAACCTATCTTGATCTTCAGAGGGCAAACACTACAGCAACCAGTTCCAAATCATGTGTTGTGTAATTCCTTTCATGTTCGTTCAGCAATCTAGATGCGTACGCAATGACTTTTTCCCGCTGTATTAATACACAACCAAAACTTGACGCGAGGCGTCACAATAGACTACAAAGTCCTCAGATCCCTCTGGTAGGGTAAGGATAGGTGCGCTGTAGAGTTTTTCCTTTAACAGGTTAAAGGCTTCATCTTGTTTCTTTCCCTATTCATAAGTTGTATCCTTCTTGGTCAGAGCAATTAATGGCTATACTATTTGAGAGAAGTCCTTGATAAACCTCCTGTAATAGCCAGCCAACCCAAGAAATTGTCTGATCTCGGTAGGAGTTTTTGGAACTTTCTAGTTTTTAATAGCCTCTATTTTTGATGGATCTACCTAGATTTCATCCTTATTCACTATGTGACCAAGAAACTGAATTTCACGCATCCAAAATTCGTATTTGGATAATTTTGCGTATAGTTGTTCGTTCTTGAGATGCTTTGCACGTTCCTCTTTACTCTGAGAGTAGATCAAGATATCATCGATAAATACGATCACAAATTTGTCTAGGTATGGGCGGCACACACGGTTCATGAGATCCATGAACGCTATGGGTGCGTTAGTCAACCCGAAAGGCATGACCAGGTACTCATAGTGTGCATACCTGGTTCTGATAGCTGTTTTAGGAATGTCTTCTTCCTTTATTTTCAGTTGGTGATACCCCGATCGCAAGTCTATCTTAAAGAAATAGCTAGCTCCCTGCAATTGATCGAGTAGGTTGTCAATTCTGGGAAGAGGGTATTAGTTCTTTACAGTAAACTTGTTCAGTTCCCAATATTCGATACACATTCGTAGTGTTCCGTCCTTCTTCTTAACAAATAGTACCGGAGCACCCCATGGTGAGACGTTGGGTCGTATGAACCCCTTGTCAAGCAATTCTTGGATTTGTAGCATCAGCTCCTTCATCTTGGGCGGAGCGAGTCGGTAAGGTGCTTTGGCCACCGGTGCGGCGCCAGGTACTAAATCAATCTGGAATTCGACTTGTCGGGTCGGAGGGAGTCCTGGTAAGTCTTCGGGAAATAATTCCAAGTATTCAGACACCGCAGGTATGTCTTCAATCTTCTTTTCCCCTTTGGCCTTCATCACATAAATTATAAACGCTGTGTGTCCTTTCTTGAGGGTTTTAGTTGCTTTCAAATGGGATATCATGGGGCATAGTTGTTGGTTTCTCTCTCCATGGACTACTAACATCTCCCCACTGGCTATTGGTATCTTAAGCAAGCGCTCGTCACACACGATTTCAACCCTATTTTTAGCCAGCCAATCTATTCCCACGACTACATCAAAACCTCATAATTTAATAGGCATTAAATCTATATCAAAAGAATTACCCTCTAGGACCAATTTGCAATCTTTGATGATTTCTTTAGTTTCTATTATATTATCGTCAGCTAGTTCTACTGTAAATGTTTCGGTTAAAGTACTAGCAGTCAAATCAATCAAAGGCCTAAAGGTAGTATAAACAAAACTTGCACTGGCCCCTGTATCAAATAGAATGGTAGCAGGATGGTTATTTATGAGAAACATACCATTCACCACATTAGGCTCTTTACGGGCACCATTCGGATCCATCACGAACGCCATTCCCTTGGGTTTGTTAGGTCAAGTGTCTTTATCTCTTGCTAGCTTGGGGCATTTGTTCCTCATATGCCCTGGATCTCCGCATTCATAGCATTGTTTTCCAGGCTCATAAGTGCAGTCTTTAATCAAATGACCAGGTCTCTTGCACCAAAAACAAGGCATGGGGTTGCACTCCCCTTGATGATAAAGCTTGCATTTGTTGCAGAAGGGGCTTGTGCCTAGATAAAACCTCCTAGCCTTTCTACCATAGTCACTTTGTCTTGCTTCTTCACCAGATCTCTTGCTTGAACTGCTACTGCTGCCGACCACCTTCCTAGCACCAAACCACTTCTTTTTCTCTTCCACTGCCTTCTTCTTGTCCTCAGTTCTCGCCTGCTCAGTCCAACTAGCTCTAACTAGGTCATTGGTCAAACTACTGGTAAAGTCGACTATAGCTTGTAGGGTAGCAGGCCTGGAAGACTGAACCATGCCTCTAACCCTATGATGTAATCCCCAGATGAAACGGGTTACACCCTTGGATTTGGGCATCACCAAGTGTGGTACCATTCGGGACAATGCCAGGAATCGGTTGATGTATTCAGTGTAGTTCGGGCCTTTCATTTCTAAACTCAGAAATTCGGCCTGCAATTTCTCAAGTTGGTTAATCGGGCAGTACTTGTTGATTATCAACTCCCTAAACTCAGACCAGTTCATCCTGCCGATAACATTCCTGCCTCAAGGCTGAATGATGGTTTTCCACCATTCCAATGCTGGTCCCTTGAGAGATTGGGAAACAAATCTCACCATATGCTCAAGCTTACATTCACTGATTTCCAACACGGCTTCGATTTCATCCAGCCACCTATAGGTTTCAATTGCACCCTCGGTGCCATAGAAGTCCTTTGGCTTGCAGGCCATGAATGTTTTGTATGAGCACCCATTTCTTATAGCTTCGGCTTCCTCATAGTTTCCTTCATCGTTATTGGGTCCATTAGTCCCAGTGGTGTTTCCCTGATATGCGTTGATCTGGGCAATTATTGTTAGGATCACATTAGCAATTTGCTGTGCCACCAGGTTGGCAATCCTCTCATCATTCACTTGGTTGGCATTCCCCGCAAGTGGTGCTTATGGTGGAGTAGGTGGTTGGTTCCCACCTCGGGTAGCACCCCTTTCCGGCACGAGTTCCTCGTCTTGGTAGCATTCTGATAATATCGTAGATAAATTTGTTTAGTATCTTATACATTTTGTTTCAAGTATCCTATTGTATCTCATAAATTCCTATTATACGCTACAATCACGCATCTACATTTCATTCAAAGTATACGGAGATAACTACCTATGCGTAACTATCAATGACACAACACAAGGACTAGCACATTTCAAA
The DNA here is from genome assembly GCA_018326465.1 of Flaveria floridana. Lineage (NCBI taxonomy): Eukaryota > Viridiplantae > Streptophyta > Magnoliopsida > Asterales > Asteraceae > Flaveria > Flaveria floridana. Next base: position 3,415 of record BJCO01466143.1, read on the forward strand.
ATAACTCACCCTGCAAAAGTTAGCATCATCAATTAATAGTTGCATAGATAAATCAAACATAGAGTCTACCATTCATAATAATAATAAGTGTTATTGTTTCATAAATTGGAAGGTGCCATCACCCCTATAAATAGAAATAGTTTCTAAACTAAATAGATAGATAGTTTCTCAGATAGTCTCGTAGCCTTCTGCCATGCATCCAAGTATCACCACATCACCCCTGCCACTTCTTCTTCAACCACCCGAACCATCCCGAGCTTTTCTTCTTCTTCTCTTGCTCCAGGCGCTGAACACTATGAGACGCCATGAGCGCCTAAAATTGGGCGGATTAAGAGGTTTGTGTGGTGTGCTGTAAGGTCAGCTCATGACGCTAGATGGTCTTCAGTATCTCACTCAGAGTAGGGTCTGATGGGCCAAAGTCACTAGCCCGACGAATAGACTGGGAGTACTGATCTCCAGCGAGTACACTAGGGCCATCATACATACTATGCCTAGGTGGCATCCAATACTTATCATGAGGTTGACGTCTAGGTGGGGAAAGTATAGAAGGTACTGGTGTCGGGGACCTTGCATGAGTAGGTAGAGGAGGAGGCATCCTAAAAGAAATGGAAGGTCCTTTTCTAGCACTCTTCCTAGGTCGAGTGACAACTCGGGCACCCCTATTCCCAATAGGTGGAATAGGAGAGTGGGTAGGAGCTACGTCATGTGGTGAGTTGTAGCGCGTTTGGCTCCTAGCCGGTGACGTCGAGGATGAGTCTTCAGATGGCTCAGTGTCGTCAGAGGTCGTAGATACCCAGCCAGGGTGTCCGCACCTCTGCAAGTATGCCTCATACTCAGTCTAGGGCTTTGCCCTCCTAAGTGTCCTAATAGGTGTAGTCTCATCAATAGGGCGTGCAAGTGCTTTCCCTCTGTCAGCCATAGTCTGGTTATCCTGTAAAAATTGTCATGCGTAATTTTGTTTCTCATAGCTCATGATCATAGTAATAGTACTAGTAATAATAGTGATGGTAGTAGTATCGTATAATAGTATTATCAGTTAGTAGTAGTCTCGTTAAGCAGTAGTGTCATCGATCAGTAACAGACATGAAAGTTCAATTAAAATTTAGCTTTTGACCGTGTTAAGAGAGTTCTCTAAGTCATCTACTTAAAATCACACATTGAGTTTCGTGCTGGAATTTACGCGTCCGATAAATTCATTATTACGTTGATCAAGTGTAATCATCAATTTATCCAACCCGCTTACTCCAACATTCACCCAAACAAGGACAATCCTAAGGTATCAGGGTTGTAGCCTAGGGTCTACTAAGGTATCCATGACTTCTCTACAACCTGTGGCTCTGATACCAATCTATCACACCCCGGGCCCAAGGAGGGTGGGATGTCACAAACTAGCAACAAATATGGCAGCGGAAACAAACCATCATAAGAGCCAACAAGTAGAAAAATCACATGGCATTACATTAACTTAAATAAAATCCAGGACTAAACAGCTTAGCCCGGTTACATCGAATTGTTTTAACATCAAACGTACATAATTTAAAGTATTGTTCATTTCAAATTGTTCAAAGGTTTAAAAAGTAGAGTCTAATAATGCCATGAGGTCAAGGTACTAGTTCATCCCATAGCCTCCCGAGTCTAGCAAGACATCCATCAAGGGTTACCTGAAACATGCTCAAAAAGTATTGTGTTAACTAAAAAATTAGTGAATTCAAGTGCTCAAAGTTTAAACCAAAAGGTACTCTTAAAGTCCATAATTTCAAGTTTAGTATCAATTATCACCGTTGTGGGGTCATAATCAACCCTGCACTCTGTCTCGGCTACCCTCTTCTATAGTTGTGTTATACCGGTTAACCCCGAAGGGAGAACTGACCCTCAAAGCAGTGTACCATACCAGCCAGATGGTTCATCATAGTATCTTATAAAAACCTGTCACATGCGACAAATGATCTCTCAGGATCTCAATGGGGTACCCTTCCTAACCGGAAGGCACAGTGTGTGGGGGGTTCCCTAAGTAGATCTACCCATATAAAACAAGGGGTTCACAAAAGAATTAATGATTGTGATCTAAGTATCAGCAGGTAACATCAATGTCCACAACATAAGCATCATATCATATCACAGAAAAATGTTTTAGTTCAAAAGAGCATGCTTCATCCCCAAAGCAATAATAAAAAGGGGACACGAGAACTCACCTTAGTATCAGTCAGGTTCCACAATCATAGATAGTTTCAAGTCCTAGCACCCTGTAATCATGATTCAAGTAATAAGATACAGATTTTTAGAGTATTGGAAGGGTAATTAAGTGTTATTTTATAGTCAAGGCGTACGTGGTTTTGTCTCTTGAAAGTTTGCGTTGAAGGTTTCCTTTTTAGGAAAGTTAGGGTTTTTGCTCGTGTATATCAAGTTTATAGGTCTTATAAGTTTTTTATCACCTTAATATGTTATATATTAGTTTCTGGTTATGAGATTGCTCAAATTTTATTAAAATGCAAAATTTACACTTTTGGCCCCTCAAGTTTTAAAATTTACAATTTTTACCCCAAAGTTTGTCTCTTTACAATTTTTGACCCCTAATATTTTCTTAAGATTTTTATAATTTATTTGAGCCTGTTAGAACCACAAAATCTCAGATCCTACTTGGTGATATTTAAATCACAAGTTTCTAGTTACCGGTTACGTTTACTTTTGTTAAACAAATTCGTATAAATTACACATTAACTCAAAAATCACCAAATTCGATTTCTATTACTAAAATAATTATTCTGAGGCCTAAAAATACTTAGGTTCTAAGTTTTTCATGTTATGGCTTGTTTCTTGAATTAATTCCATTTTCGGGTCACCGAACTAGTTTATCATAGCCATACCAATTCCTACTAAGTTTCCCAGCCAACAAACTTGTATTTTTCAGGCATTATAAGTCTCAAACTTTCTGAAATTTTAAGTCCTCATCCTCGGTTCTACATATCATAGGCATAATTGGGTGTTTTACACCATCTACACTAGTGTAACCAACATAGTTTATACCTATCATCATCAAATCACTTGTAACCTTCATCCCAGATTATAAACACATGTTTGTTCACTGTTTTAAGTAGGTTACAAGCTTTAGTTATAAAAACATGCGGTTAAATGTTGCTAGAATGCTCAAAACAAGGGTTTACAAGGTATAATCCTTGTATATCAACCTTTAAGCTCACGGGTTAATGGAATAGTACCTGGTGTGCGGTTCAAATCCAAAAAAACGAGGTTTGAGTGGAGAGAACTTCTGTTAGAACATTGAGAGTGGTGTTTACATTAAGATATGGAATAGTTTATTAAAGTTTAATCAATAGAAGTTCATATTACTTACGTATGAGAGGGTTTAGAAGGTTAGAAACGAGCACAAGATCTTTGAAGTGGGGTTGGAACTCCTTTGTTCTTTGGTACTTTGCATGTATAGAAAAGAGAGAATAAGTGGAGTGTGGTTGTGGTTTTTAGGGTTTCACAGAATAAGTTTGGTTGATGGATCATGGGCGGCCATGTAGAATAATAAGTTTTAATTGTTTTATTATTTCTATTCTATTATTATTATTATGTTTGTTATCCGCGGGTGTGGATGAGCACATAGTCCACATCCGAATTATCTAAGTGTTGACAACACCATATTTGTCTCAAATAATCACACAAGAGTTCGTTTCTATACAAAAATAAGTCTCTACATAGTTAAATACCAATATTGGATGTAAAATAAGTATGGAAAGTAATCAGAAGCTGATCATATACACAACTACATAAGTAAAATTCTAGGCGCATTACCACTGTTTAGGCGCATGAGCACTGTTAGGATGCCTGAAGACTTAGGCGCATGATAACTGTTTAGGCGCATGACAACTGTTTGGACGCCTAGGACTTAGGCGCATGACAACTATGTGGGCGCATGAGCACTGCTGAAACGCCCAAGACTTAGCCGCATAGGCACTGTCCAGGCGCATGTGCATTGTTCAGGCGCAAGGGCACTGTCCAGGCGCATGAATTAGAAAAATGCCCTATTAAATATTTTGCATAAGTCCTTGACTCATCTTGGGGTTAAGGAGGGGTTGATACAATAGGGAATGAATTATAACATGGAAGAGGTACTTCCATTGGTAGAAGACCATACCCTTTTTGAAGGTCCTGACTATGAAGTCCCCTTCATAGCCCATCTGCCTGAATGAGTCATTTACAGATTCTTTGGGAAAGGATAGCTGGCCTTCTTCATCATCCAGTCTGAGATGAGTGTAGATTATAGCTGGGGTGATGAAAAATGTCTTCCCCTGCATTGATACAAACAATACCTTCTCACCATCCAAGATGACCGCTAGCCAGGTCCTCAAAAACTCCAACACTTGTTCTCTATATAGTGGAGGGTCTATTGTGAGGACATGTGAGGTAGGATGATTGAGTAAGAAAGCAAGAAATGTTTGAGAAACTAGGATCTTTCTCAAACGATAACAGAGCAACCTGGTTGTGTTGCCTGTGAAGGTGCATGGAGAAATCTGGCTGGTTTTGAGGTTTAGGGTTGGCCATCCGAGAAAGCTTTAGCAAGAAGAAAGCTAAGAACAATGAGGGTTTTGCGGGTGAATTTAGGGTTTGAAGTTTGCAGATGAAGAGGAAGAAGAAAGAGGGGGAACCGTTGTAAGGCTACATATATGATTGCAAGTGAGACAAGTTTAATACGAAAAGATAACCTTTAAAATCCCAATGTCAGTCCCACCACTGAAAAAGTACCCAAAAAGGTAGTTATCTTGGAAGTAGAAAATCTTCCGAAGGTAGTTTGTCTTTGGAAGTTTGAGAAAATTTCAGAAGCTAATTTGACTTCGGAAGATATTCCTTAGTTTGACAAGAATTTCTTCGGAAGAAAAATACTTAGAGTAATTTTGCTTCCAAGACATATTTGGTTTTGAAAGATATTAAACTTCAGAAGTTTTATTCAAAGGATGAATAACGCTTCCGAGACTTAATTGCTTTCGGAAGAAAATCCCCTTTCAGAACATGTAAGTACTTAGAAGTATCTTTAAGCTTCAAAAGATATATCAGAATTTCTTCCAAATGGAAATTTCTTAGTAAGTAGTTATTAGTTTTGAAGGCATAGCTTTCTTCCGAAGTCAACTTAATGTCTTCTGAAAGAAAATATATCTTTAATTCTTAAAAATCTAAATGATATCATTTAGAAAACTTTTCTTCCAAGATAAACATGGCTTATATCAGTGATAATTTAGAAAACTTTAAAGACACAAATATTCAAAAAATAATTTTGAAATTATTTAAAGAAAATCTACTCAAAGTTAATCATTGCAATTGCTGATACAATATATTTAAATCTCTGTTTATCAAAAACTTTTATGAATAGATCAACATATTGTTTATTTGTGTTAACTTTGATCAGTTTTATCAATCCTTTTTTAAAATTATCTCATATCATATGATACTTGATGTTGATGTGCTTTGTCTTTGAGTGCTGCACTGAATTCTCTATGATAGAGATAGGGTTGTTCACAAGCCAAGCCAAACTGAGCCAAACCGAGTGGACCTTTGCTCATGCTTGGCTTGTTTGTAGACCGAACCAAGCTGATCAGCTCGTTTATAATCGAGCGGAAAATTTAAAGAGCATTTTTCGAGCGTTAATTTTTTGATGGAGCGTCAAGTGAGCGCAAACGAGTGGTAAACAATTTGTACAACTCAACTACTTAGCGTGTCATCTGATTTGTATTGCAATGCAAGATGAAGACAATATTAGGTCTTAAGTTTTAATAACTTAAAAAATAGTCACATTTCATAACATAACATTTTCATAAATAACAATACATTATGGTTGGCGAGAAAGAGTAAGAATAAAGCCGATGAGGCAGTGAACATATTGAAGAGAACGATACATGAGAGCGGGAGATGATCTATTAAGAGTAAGAACGGGGTCAAAAATTTTATTCATAGTGACTTAGAGTTTCACTTTATTGTTTAGTGTTAAAAAATTTTTAGATTAAATTGATCTACTATGTATAAATATAATTGTATACTTGCATATAGTAAGGGGCTGTTTGGTAATTTCTAAATGAGTAAGTTCTGAATCAATAAGAGGTGTGAATCGTTAAGTGCTAAACCGTTAATAGGTCTGAACCATTAAGAGCGAGTATATCGCTTAACTATTCAAAGGCTAATGTCTAGCCAATTCAGATAAGACGTCTTAACCAATTAAAATTAGACCTCTTAACCATTTATCATTAGTATAATGCTTAACTATTCTGAGGCAAATGTCAGAACCATTCAGACATTTTCTCTTGAAACAAACAGTCTGGACCATTAAATGCTGAACCATTCAGACATGTGAACCATTAAGACGCTGATTCAAATGTTGCCAAATAGCCCCTAAGCCAAATCTACTAGAGTGCTATGTATAAACTATATATGAAAAAGTAAAAATTAATTCGATCCGAACCATCCAGTTGTGCTTGGATTGTTTACAAATTGCTTGAGCTGATCGACTCATTTGCAACCGAGTATAAATTTGAACAAGCATTTTTTGAGCAATATCCGAACGAACGTCAAGCGAGCATCGAGCGGTGAGTGTTTTGAATAGCCCTAGATAGAGATAGCACTGTTGTTGTCTGTATGGATAGAACTCTCCTTAAAGTTTAATCTATAGTCTAAAATATGATTCTGAATCGAAAGCAGTTGTGCACAGCAGTTTGCAGCAACAATGTATTCATCTTCAGTAGTTGATGCAAACACATAGGATTATTTCTTGCACTGCCATAAGACTATCCTTCCACCAAGGAATTCATAACGCTATGATGTAGACTTTGCATTCATGTTGCAGGCACTATAGTCACTATCCATATATGCATATAGATTGAAGTCATAATTATTTGGATACCAAAGTCCCAGCTTAGGAGCTCCTTTGAGGTATCTAAGAATCCACTTGATAGCAACCAGGTGTGACATCTTGGGGTTGGCTTGATATCTTGCACATATGCATGTGGCAAACATGGTATTAGGCGTGCTAGCTGTGAGGCACATAAGAGACCTAATCAGAGCCTCGTAGAGATGTTCATTAACACACTCCCTCTCAAGATCAAGTCCTAGAGAGTGGTTTTTGGCTATGGGAGTTTAGCAACCTTGCACTCAATCAGATGAAATCTTGTTAGTATGTCTTGCACATACTTGGATTAGTTTATGAAGATGCCATTGTCAACCTGCTTCACCTGAATTCCTAGAGAGAAATTGAGTTCCCCCATAGCACTCATTTCAAATCTATTCTTTATCAATTTCTTAAAATATTTATATAGCTTTGGATTAGTTGACCCAAAGATGATGTCATCTATATAAACTCGAACCAACATCAAGTCATTCCCTGTTCCTTTGATGAAGAGTGTGCTGTGAATAGTGCCTCTCTTGTGGTCATGTTGGACAAGGTACTATGACAGTGTCTTATACCACGTTTTGGGATCTTGATGCAGCCCATAAAGAGATTTGTCAAGCTTACAGACATAATAGGATGATTTGGGACTGTAAAGCAAGGTGCTTGCTTGACATACACTTCCTCATCTATCACCCCATAAAAAATGCACACTTGACATTATTGTCACACCCTCAATTTCCACGAACGGGGTTTTACCGTTAGGCGTGTGACATACCAGGATCTCAGACACAGTCATATCGAACGACACTATATGAATTTAAAATAAACATCTGACTTCATTCAAGAGAACATAAACGAAGTTTACCACAGCGCGGAAGCGTGCACATAATTTGTAAATCCATTACATGACAGTTACAATAGCCAAGTTTAGGCCAAATGTTCAATGCTGAAAATAAAGTAGATGAATGCATGTCCTGAGTGCGTTTCCTGTAGCGTGCATCGTGAGCTTATGCATTCCTGTGACCTGAGAAAACATGCTAAAATGT
>BJCO01466144.1:0-11986 GCA_018326465.1 Flaveria floridana
AACTAAAGTTGGTAACTTGTACTATCATAAAAGGTAAATAGTGGTATAAGGTATGGTCAACTACATGGCTCTTTAGGAAGAAGCCATGTTGTGTCTGCAGCGGAGTGTCAGAGACCATACTTGTGTCCACTGGTTCATAGCAGTGTCTTCCGAAGGTTAAGTGGCTTCGGAAGAACAAGTACTTCCGAAGCCACTTATACTTCGGAAGAGACTGCTTCTTCTGAGACTTGGAAACTTCTTCTTTTCTTAACTTCGGAAGTAGAGTTCTATCTTCGGAAGTTGATCTTTCTCTTTGTCTTCGGAAGAACTCTACAACTTTCGGAAGTTCCATCCTAAGCTTCGGAAGCCTTTGTATGTAGTACCAAAAATTATCTAAGTGAATTGGTTTTGGTTGCATCGGCCTTCTATTTGATCCAACAGATCATGTACCTTGCAAACTAGTTATTGATAGCTTTCAAATGTTGTCTTGATGATTCAACGTGATGCTTATCTAATGATGCGATCCCCATTGATTTTGGTTGTGATGATGTTGTCCCTGAAAATCAACATGTTGTCCAAGCAAGCTTTTTTACTTTGAGATCATATAAGTTCAGCAAGAAATCAAACCATTATGCATATATTTTTCTTCAGTTTGCTGGTTTTGATTTATAGTATCTAAATCTAGCAAAACAATTCAATTTCGGAGAATGTAAACTCAGTTTAGCACAAAACTCAAAAACCTACAATTCTACAAATATGTTTTACGAGTGTTTTCATATCATCTCAGATGAAAAGAACGGAAAACAGACCAAGACAACTAAAATCGTAGAAACACCAACAAAATTGATCAATTATACCGAAACCATAATGTTAAGGCTGATTTCACGTAATACATCATTATAAAAGCTTATACATATGAATTGAAACAATAGTCTGTTGGAAAAAAAACAAAGATGAATACAGACGAATAGGTGTCTGCATCGGACTCCGATAGGCTGAGCTCCATTGTTTCTTTCATGTAGCAATGAGAATTATCAAGCACTAATCACATAATACCAAGACCGTGAACAACTCAAAATCGATTACTTAAAATGCATAATCACAAGAATAACTACTTTAACTCAGGAACAAAATTCAAGTAACGTTGGTCAAAAAAACACAAGCATCATTCTTAAATAACTATTAACCTTAAGAGCCAAACTTGGAAGCTAGTAGAAACAAAAGAATAATCAAACCGAACAATAGACGTAAATAGTGTTCAAGAATAACCAGAACAATAATCTAATGGTGAGATCAAGTATACTTTTAAGCGATTGGGGAAGATGGCAGAAGGTAAACGATGGAAGCAAGGGAGTTTTAGAGTTATGTGTAGTGTTAACATACGTCGGTTATGGTTAATTCAGGGTCGGGTCAACCGGGTCCTTAGATCCGCACGTATATACTCTCAGAGTGGTGGACGGAAAATAGAATAAGAGTTAATATAAGAAGTACACGCGTCATTTGATATAAAAAATATTAGTATAGATATATTTCAAATTTAACATGATATTATAATATTGCTCTTGCCACATCAAATAATTACAGATTTATCTACGCTTAATAATTATCTTTTTAATTACATATTTATCTTTATTTTGGCTTTTAAAGTATGCTTAATAATTATATATCTTTTATTCTAATTTATATTGTATCTTTATACACAATATGAGTTTGGGGTTTTGAATTTCTACCCCATCACGTGAAATCCAACTTGCAGGGATTACGAAGACAATTGTGAGAACATTCACAAAAGAAGCTTCAAGAGACTAGCGAATGAGGTCTATCTCGCGCCACTGGTAATCAATCATTCATGTTTAATGCATTTAGTGCACACATACTGTTAATCTAAGATTAAATTGCACTTTAAACCTTTTAATGGTAAATTGGAACTTGCTGTTAATCTGAGATTGTGATTGTCCAGATGATAATCTTTTGCTTGCTTTTCACTCAAAGACTGCAATGTTTTGTTCTTCATTTGATTTTAATGGCTGGATATGGAAATCAAAAATGACATATTCATCAAATTTTGTTTGACTGGTATATACATGAAATTAATGATGTTTATAGAGACATGAAATTACTGTTATTTAATACTAATTTTGATTTTGTGGAATCCTTATTCTGAAACTTGGAGGAAAATTCCACAACCGGCCAGTAGGTCCCATATCAAAAGCAGTTATTGACTTGGACTTGTTCTTGAAAGGTCTTTGCCTAATTAGAGCAGATTCTGCTTTCTCAGTAGCTTTCAATTATTCATAATGGTTGTTCTCACTGAACTTTTACCAGGATCTTCATCTTCTTCATCAACTCATGATCATAATCATCATCATGATCATAGATATGATGTATTTTTAAGTTTTAGAGGTGCTGATACTCGTAATAGGTTCACTGATCACCTCTACCATGCTCTTTTGGATGCTGATATCAACACGTTTCTGGATGATGAAGAGATTGAAACTGGAGAACCATTGAAACCGGAATTGGAGAGTGCGATTAAATCATCGAGGGCTGCTGTAATCGTGTTGTCCAAGAATTACGCCTTTTCCACATGGTGCCTTGATGAATTGGTTTCAATCCTTGAGCAAAAGAGGAACTTTAACCAATTCGTTATCCCCATCTTCTATGATGTTGAACCCACCGGTCAGGAAGCAACAAAGCAGCTTCGGTGAAGCAATGGCAAGGCATAAACAAAGGATGGAGGTAGAAACCAAGGCAGAGAAAAGAAGTCAATGGGCTCAAAAGATTGAGTTATGGAAGAGGACACTCACACAAGTTGCTGATCTAAAAGGCGTAGATTCAAAAAACAGGTTATCACTTACCCACATTTCCAGTGGTACAGCAAGGCATACATAGCATATTTGATATATTTAGGAACTTGTTAAAAGTTTATTACACAACTAATCAATTTTCAAATGAAGCATCATTTATCATTGAAACAAAGACATAAGTCATCTAAACTTTTTATCTAAACTCCTGTTGACATTCCATCTAAGGAATGAGAAATCCTTAGGTTCCATGAATCCAAAATTATTAACATTAGCATAATTTATTTTATTTGGTTTGGATCTTTAAATTTCCATATCTTTAGGATTAGGTTGTTTAGTTTCAAATGATGTTTATATTTCTCATTGTAATCAATTTTCAGGAAAGAGACGGAGTTAATTGAAGATATCGTAACCGCCATTAACCATAGATTAGGTGTACCATTAAGTAATACCCTACCGCTCCTTATTGGGATGGACCATAACATTAAAGTCATTAGTTCATGGTTGACTGATGGATCTCGTCATACTGCCGACATTCTCACAATTGTAGGCATGGGTGGGATTGGGAAGACCTCTTTAGCTAAGTTTGTTTTCCGGTTACACTCAAGTAAATTTCAAAATAGCAGCTTCATTGAAGGTATCAGTACAAGATGTAATGAACAATTTAATGGATTGCTTGATTTACAAAAGCAACTTTACCGCGATATTTCAAGAAGGCCGTTCTTACAAGTTCATGATGTCTCTGTGTACACGTGTAAGATTGAGAATGCGCTAGCTCATAAAATGGTGTTTATTCTGCTTGATGATGTTGAGAGTGTCGACCAGTTGGATGCTTTACTTGGAAAAACAGGATTACATCAAGGAAGCAAAATCATAATTACAACGAAGGATGTATCTTTAACAAGAAGGTGTGCATTATTTAACCCAAAAGTTAAAACCAAGCACACAAAAGTCGTACTTAAAGGCTTATGTGAGACTGAATCACTAGAGCTTTTATGCATTCATGCATTCAAGAGCCAAAATCCTAAAGAAGGTTATAAAGAGGTTTCGGAAAGGCTTGTGAAGTATTGTGAAGGACATCCATTAGCTCTCGAAGTTTTAGGCAAGTCTCTTCGTAAACGTGACAATGTAGATGAATGGGAGTATTACATAAAAGGGCTAAAGAAAGAACCTCATGCCCATATAAAAAAGGCATTGCAGCTGAGCATCGACTCTTTGCCATTTAAAAATGATAAGGATTTGTTTAAGCATATTGCTTGTTTTTTTGTGGGAACAGATAGATTTTTGACTGAAACAATATTAACTGCATGCGATATAAACACAAGAACTGGGATCACAAATCTCATTGACAGATGCCTTCTTAGTATCGGATCAAATAACATATTGATGATGCATCAATTGGTTCAGGAGATTGGCAGAGATTTAGTACGTCAAGAATCACCTGATAAGCCATGGAAGCGTAGTAGATTATGGTGTCATGAGGAGTCGTTCAAAGTGTTGAAACGGAAAAAAGTAAGAGGCCATGTATTTTTTGTAGTTATTCAGGTTCTTAGTACTTCTATCATCTATATACATGTATATAACCTTTATAATTTTGTTTGCATTCCCTTTTCATAGGGTAAGGAAAACCTTCTAGGCCTTGCCCTTGACATGAGAAAGCTTGACAAAAAGAAGTTATGTGGATCATTTGAGCTAAAAACAGACTCATTAAGTAAGATGGAGAATCTAATGCTACTACAACTTAATTATGTGCAACTAGATGGGTGTTTCCAAAAAGTTCCAGAAGAACTAAGATGGTTGTGTATGCATGGCTTCCCTTTAAAGTCTATACCTTCAGACATGCCTATGGAGAATCTGGTTGTTCTCAACATGTCATACAGCAATATTGAATCATTTGGCATGCATTATAGTAACCTACAACAGCATGAAAGTAGGCAAAAGGTAATGTTAGATATTTGCATATGGGATAGCCAATAGCTATTAATCGACTTCAATAACCTTCGTGGTTGTAAAATTTGATAGGCGGTAGTCGTGTGACGAGGGTATCGACTAGGGAGTAATTTGGATTGGAATTCTATATGTTAATTTTTATATTTATAAATATATATACAATAATTTTTTAAATTATATATATAATCTTTCAGTTTGACCGATTTTTTTTTTTTTAATTTTAGGCTAATTTTGACCAAATTTGAACAAAAATTTGCCTATTTTTGACTAATTTTCTTTGATTTTTGGCCGATTTTTACCTTTGACCGATTAATTAAGCGATTAGCTTAAATCGAATCGGGTGGGTGACCGATTACCAATCAATCAGGGCTAGGTAGCGATTTTTGCAACAACGATAACCTTGAATAGTGTTGACTACACTTCTAGTATGCAGTATCTTTTTAGGGTTACATGAGCATAATGGGATAATTCGAAGTCATACTCAAGTTTAGGAACAAAACCAAACACAGAGAATTGTTTATTGCTCTGTAAGACTGAAAAGTCCATTTTATAAACTGTAAAAGAAGTTGGTTCGAGGTGATAAACCATTGATTTTGATGATTAATTTGGTTGGCAAAGCAAAACTATTGGCAATTAACTACAATGCTTGTTTTTTTAGGTTTTAGGGGTGTGGACCCCTTAGACCCTTTTCCCCTGACCCTCTTCACTTGTCATGTCAAGATCAGATTAGCTCATACGGTGAATTCGCACCTCCTAAACCATATTAGAGCTTAGCCTGAAATCCTTAGTGTGGTGTAAATCTCAGTTACATTTTTTTATGAGCGTAAATCTTAATAACATCAAAATGATAGGTGGCATTAAAATCACCAATATGTGACAAGTATTATTCTTTCATCTTGAGTAAATGCAATTCGTTTAACTTTTTTTTTATAACTTATCTCTATATCAGAAGTTGGTGGATTCATGCTCAAAAGACAAACAATTGCTTGGATCACTGAAGATTCTAGACCTAAGTTTCTGTGAGCAACTTCATAGTCTGGGTGGTTTTCTCGAGCTCACGTCACTTCAGAAGTTAATAGTTAGAAACTGCACCAGTTTGTTTAAAGTGTGTGAATCAATTGAGCATTGTATTGAACTTGTCTACATTGATCTCAGTTACTGCTACAAGCTTAAAAAGCTTCCAATATCCCTAGGCAAGTTAAAGGTCAAAACACTATTATTAGATGGTTGTTTTTCCCATGAATCTCGTCTCGACATGTGGGATATGGATTCATCAGATATTAGCATAAACTCTGAAACCTCTTCATCATCCACTATGGAGGTTATACCAAGTGATTTGAAGTTCTTTGCAACTTCCTTACCAAGCTCATTAATAATCTTGTCACTTGCAAATAATAATTTGTCTAACGAGTCCTTTCCCGTGGACTTCAGTTGCCTATCCATGTTACTGCAATTATGTCTAGATAATAATCCAATTGTTTCAATGCCCCATTGTGTGAGAACCCTTCCTACGCTTGAGCAACTTAGTATGGTAAACTGTGAAAATGTGATATCAATTGAGCATCCTCCACGTACGCTAAGAATATTATCAATCGAATCTTCTACCAGTTCATTACAAGATTACAAGACTTCGTTAAGGAAAATCATGTTTGATCCAGAAATGTCCCCACTCTACTTATTAGGAGCGTCGAAGTTATTATCACCTTCATCACTTGAAATTGATGGCATGATCAAAATCCAACCTATGGCAAGTGTTAAGGGAACGTTATTACATAGATTGGGGTGGACAGATATAGAGTTTACTAAAGAAAGGTGCTTGGGAACTTACACCGCTAAAGGATCAGAGGGATCTCAAACCAAGGTTTCTTTTAATTTATATTCTCTTGTATGAATATGTTTATATTATTTAAGCTGATTAATCATGCTTTTGGCAGATGTATTATGAATTTGGAATATTCAGAGCACCCTTTATGAGGGGAAAGGAATGCCGAATTGGATTAGGCGTAGAATCAAGGGCCCATCAATATCATTTACCATCCCTTCATCTCCTAAGAAGCTCCGAGCTTTGAATTTCTGCTGTGTGGAGACATATCACTCTTCATATACGACTCAGTCTAGCTTTCTTGTGTTGCCAATTATCAAAATTAGTAATACTACAAAAAACGACACCTGGATTTATAAACATTATATTGAAAGAGTCCGGTTAGGTGGAAGGTTTTTGACTCTATTAAGTCATTGGATGTTTGGGCCGAATGAGATGAAAGGTGGTGACCAAATCACTATTACTGTAGCACAAAGTAGAAATGGTCGTTATGGTCAACTTACAAAGAGTTGTGGGTTGAGGCTTGTGTATGATGATGGAAACATTGAGGAAGAAGATGTGTTGGGTTATTACAAGTCATGGAATCACATCATTGGTGGAGATCTCTCTGGTTTTCAATTAACCACAGGAGAATACATCCTAGATAACATGCAATATATGCGGAATAACAGTGGATCAAAATCACATTATCCTCCTTTCACTGATGTCACCGGTTATAAAGGTAAGACATAAAGGTAGATGTCAACTTTATTAAAACCTAAACCTTCACTAACATTCATAGGTTGTTAACGCAACAATTCCTTCCTGCTGTACTATACTACAGTTTATAATTACTATATAATTTTTTTATATTTTTTCTTTTTACCAGAAGACAGAGTGGGCTTTAAAGCTTTCTCCAAAAAGAAGTGTGACAGTTGAATGTTCATCTCATGCATCTCAGGTACATTTTAACACTCAAACCCTTCTCTTATCACATGTTTAAAAGCTCCACAGAACGAGTTCATCAAAGTTTTGGTCACAGGATGTAAAGAAGTAAAGGTGTTACAGCTTTGCAAGTGGATATATGGTTGGAAATCGCTGCATAATAAGGCTACGGCATATGTCATACAAGACTTCATGGAACTTGTATAAATTGGCTTATGCAAAATATCAATCACTTACATGATCAAAAGGGTGCATCTTGTGTTGAAGACGTCAATAATGCCATCAAAGGTACTAAAACCTTGTTGAATGTTGCTTTGATAATAAAGGTTGTTTTCTAGACAGCCTGAATAAATGTTTAATACTGGAATGATTAGTGACGAGTTACTTAATTCGGAAGATGACTTTTTTCACTACATCATGGAATCAGACACAATGCACATCTAAAGATTGATTTTCTCAATTTTGCACGTGCCCGTTAATTCTTATATCCATTTGTTGGTCTTGGAGTCAAGGATCATCTAATGAGAGGGGTAGATGCAAGTTTGTAGTACATGCTCTCATCCACCACACCACGGTCACACTCTCTATGTTCTATGTCCCCATGTTCTATGTCCCCATGTTAACCATTATCCCAAAGGCTCAACTCGCGAATAGTACTAAGATAATGTACTATCCAGAGCCTTGATACCAACAAATATTGTTTAGGTTGCCCTCTAGAAGCTCCCCATTTTGTTTCTGTTCATGTAGAGACTTTCCAGGAAGTCACCCATGACCCATCCTGAAATTTTTGCCAAATAAGTTCTTTTTAATGTATACGGAATTCTATTAATGTTTTTGTTAATCTTCCATTTCTATTTTCTGGATTTATCCATCTTTCATGATGTTAAGATGAACAAAGATCAGACCCACAAATTAGTTGACCTCATAAATGGAACAAAATTCTAGTGCAAACAGGTAAATGAAGCATAATTAGTCAAACAATTAGAATACATGACGTGGGAAAACAGAACATCAAATACACAAATTTCAACTCATAGCACTTCCTGACCTATTGCTTATAGAAAAAAAGCAAAGAGCTTTAGGCCCTCAAATGTTCAGGGCCTATTTTTATCAGGGGTTTTCAGTGTATGACCCATTTTTATCTTTCTTACTTAGTATTAGGGAACTGTAGTAGTCTAGTTGATTCGAATTCCAATGGACTTTCTTGTTTTATAACCTCCTCAATCACTTATGTGAGTTCCAGGTTTCAGAATTTTTTTTTATCCGTCTTTGTTTCTTTGTAATAAGATGTTACATTTATATATCTATGCATATAATTTCAGAGATTGCATTTTGTGTTCTTGTTTTCTATATGTAATTTTTATCTATAATTTTTTTGCAGCTTCTTTCTAACATTTTTCACTGCTTTTTGAACCTTCTGACACCATACTTTAATTCACTGTTCATCCATTCTCAGTTAGTACAATTACTATTCTTAGTTGGTGATAAAAGGTAAGTCATGGATTTGTCATGACTATCTAATCTAGGATAATATTTCATCTTTGATACTTTACTTTTAGCAATGTAGTATTTGTATAGTTGTAAATTCTAGATGGTTATCTAAGTACAACTGGCTGTAGATAGTAGTACATATGGTTTTTCATTGTAACTCTGTAACTATGCTTGTAAGAGTCTTCTAATACTGAGTTGAGAAGTAATATATACAAGTATCTTGAAAACCTATCCTTGTGTTCTTTGTGTTTTCATCAACTTATTATATTACTTGTGAACTTGGTTTGAGATCCTGCTTCATCAAACCAAGTGAGATTAAGTGAGTTTCTGAGATAAACCTATGTTGTGAGACCAACACCAATCCTGCAATTGGTTTAAGAGTTTTTTAGGCTCTTGATTGTGAGATCTAACCATCCTAAATCACCCTTGTTTCTTCACACTTACTTACTTCACTCAAATGGCTCTTAACCAGAAATTTTCTGAGTCTAAAATGGGAACCATGACCAATGCCTCTATCATCACTCCTGATGATTTTAGAGCCAGGTGCAAACGTATTGAAGGCTTTATCAAGTATCAAGATAAACGCATGTGGAGATCAGTTACTCATCTTGCTTACAAACTAAAGGTAGAATCCCCAGCTGGTAATGGTTCCATGATAGAGAAGGCTATTGAAGACTACTCTGATGAAGAATTCAAGAAGATGGACATTGACAGCAAAGCTATGACTCTGTTGCTTACAGCCATACCAAAATCCATAATTGTAGGCTTTCAGCAATATGAGAATGCCAAAGAAGTATTTGATACTTTGACGTTGATGTACTCTGGTTCTACTGAATCCAGGGAGTCTAGGAAACATGTGCTGAAGCAGAAGTTTGAAAACTTCACATATATTATTGGTGAGACCTTGAGCCCACAATACTTTAGTTACATGGACTTGATCACATCTCTTCAGTCTATGGGAGTGGCTCTTGCGAAAAGAGACATAGTGAGAAAGTTCATAAGTGCACTTCCTTATGAGCGGACTTTTTACTGTTTCTCAATCAAGAGAACTGAAAATCTTAACACTGTCACCATGACTTAACTATATGGAATCCTTAATGGATACCGTATAAAGATGGAAACTCAGAAAGACCATCAAATGAACAGACCCTCAAACCTTCCGGTCAGCAATGCTCTACATGTTATTGAAGGTTCAAGAACTCCACAGCCTCAATTGTACCTGAACTACCCCCAACAGGCATCATCCTCTTCTAGGCCTTATATCATATTTCTTGAGACACCCAGGTCTCAAAAGGATCAACAAAATCCTTTTCAGGATAGTTATGCTTTTATTTCAGGAAATAAGCACTCTGGTGATTTTCAATTCTGTTTTGATGATCTCGAGTGTTTCAGCCCAGATGATGTGGAGTACATGGACATTGTCCAGCAAATGGCTCTCTTTACCTACAGAGAAAAGAAGTTCTTCAAGAGAACTCAAAAGGAAATTCCTTCAAACCCCAACCAACAGCAAATTTGGATTTGACAAGTCAAAGGCCAAGTGCTACAACTGCAACCAACTTGGTTACTTTGCAAGGGAATGCAAGGCTCCTAGATCAAATCCTAGAGAAACTCAAGCCTCCCGACACCCTGCTACCCTAAAAACTGTAGCCAAACCTACTGAACAACAGACTACACCTGTTGCTCAAGAAGTTGATTGGAGCTTCATGATGCAAGATGTCACTCCAGCTCAAGCTCTCATGGTTGGAACTGAAGACAGTAAGGTATATGAACATCTCTGTACTTTAGCATGTATTACTAAGGTCAAATTGTATCAGGACTATAACATGGAAATTAAATCTGATATTGAGTCCTTCGACATATTAAAATCTGATTTTAAGAGAGCAAAATCTAACTACAAACTTAAAATTGAAGAGTTAGAGAAAACTGTATCCTCTTTAAGACATGAACATTCAAACTACAGGACTTAGATAAAAGATTTAATCTCCAAGTTGACTAAGGCTTTTCCTAGCTAGTAATAACTGAGGCTAAAGTAAAGAAGTATGCCATTGAAGAGTATAACTTCAACACCATCATTGCATCATACTCCCACTCAAAGGTGTGTTATCAAAACAAAAGTGGGTCGAGAACCAATGAAATTGCTCCACCATACTCTTATATGTCTGCTAGACAGCCAAGATGTGGTACGAAGAAGCAAGAGGTTCCAACTGCTGACCCACTACCCAATGAGCAAAAGAATGATGCAACAATGGCAACCACCACAGGGAAGGATAAGGTAGAAAACCTTATCCCCACCGCTGATGATCAACCCATAACCACCAAAGCCAGGAGAGGGGATATGTATAAGCTGGATATAAATAATGCTTCCCCACTGGGTGAAGTATCATGCTTTCTTTCCAAAGCTAATGGGGATGAGTCAACTCTTTGGAATAAAAGAACGTGTCATGTCAATTTTAAAACCATGAATAAACTAGTTAAAAATAACTTGGTACATGTTGTACCTAAAAAGGATTTTTTTTTCTGTAAAGATAACTGTGTTGCTTATCTGAAAGGGACGTAACACAAGGTCTCTTACAAATCCAAAGAGGTTAACTCCATCACCACCCTATTACACTTATTGCACATGGATCTTTTTAGTCCCACAAGTATAATGAGTAGGGGTGTTCATCGGATCGGATAACGGATTGTTCGGATTATTCGGATCGGATTATTCGGATTTGAAAATTTCAGGACCCTATCCGAAATCCGATCCGATCCGAATAAGGATTTGTCTATCCGATCCGAATCTATCCGAATTCAATTCGGATCGGATTCAGATATATCCGAATAATCCGAATTTATCCGAATAATCCGAATAAACCAAATAACAATTTTTTTTTCTTTTTTTTCTCTATATTTATTTTTTTGGCTAATTTTTTATTCTTTTCATTTTATAAGTTGAAAATCATAATAAAAGATATAAAACTAATAAATAAAATTTGACTTGTACACAAATTTAAAATTTAGAACATAATAGGCA
>BJCO01466145.1:0-10971 GCA_018326465.1 Flaveria floridana
GAAGGGGGAGCGGGGGCCGAAGGGGGAGCGGGGGCCGAAGGGGTAGCGGGGCCGAAGGGGTTGCGGGGGCCGAAGGGGGAGGGGGCCGAAGTGGAAGACGACGGTGGTGGTGGAAGACGACGGTGGCGGTCGGTCGAAGGGGCTGCGGCGGCGGTGGCGGTCGGTCGAAGGGGATGCTTCAAATAAGATAATACTTACTAAAAAATTTAAATGCTAATTTAAAGTATTATAAATAATATAATATATAATGTAGTGAATTAAATAATCTTGTATTATTGAATAATGTATTAATAATATGTATTAATTAATGTCTTAATTAGAAGAAGTTTATTAAATGATGGGCAAAAGAAGAATGA
The DNA here is from genome assembly GCA_018326465.1 of Flaveria floridana. Lineage (NCBI taxonomy): Eukaryota > Viridiplantae > Streptophyta > Magnoliopsida > Asterales > Asteraceae > Flaveria > Flaveria floridana. The sequence continues at coordinate 357 of BJCO01466145.1, forward strand.
TTGCATAGAACACTTGTATCTAATGCTTCAGAAGTTGTATTACGTGCCTTAATTTTTTATAAAATTATATTTGTGTCCTAAAGTTTTACTTTATATAGTAGTATAGATTATTCTTGTATAACTTAAAATTACACTACTTCTTCTACTCCAACCACTTTGATTTTCTCTCATACTTATCCAAAAGAAATTTGTCACCTTGATTTCTTCCAAGATGCTCTCAATTGCTAGCTTCTTGTTGTTGGAAATAATGTTATTTTCGGCCCGTCCACCAACATGCAATAATGATAATAGATTGGACCAACCTCTTATGATAATTATTTCTTTTAAGATGCTCTCGAAGTTATTTATTTAGAACTAAAAGCAAAAGTTTAAGGAAGATTGTACCACCGAATGATAGATTGTCATATAATAGTTGCGACATAGTACGGAGTTAGAACATGATCGATGGACTAGTTTACCTCGTCACAAAACGGAAAAACAACATTGTTAACTTGAACCCTTCTCCTTTGTAGAGCTTCACAGGTTTGCAGTCTGTCTAGGCCAACCCTTCACCCAAAAACATTTAGCTGATTGGTACACATCTATTCAATTTAAACATAAAACTCGAGTTCAAATCTTTGGATTTTATCTAGATCACACATGGATTTTACCGATTAATTTTTTTCCCTTTATGTTTCCCAACTCCTATAATCACCAACATTAGATAGTTTACCTAGGAGGAGGATATTATGGCATCCATTAAGTTCATCCGGCTCATATTGGAGCAAAGGATGCCATTTCTAGCTCCAATTAGGATGATTCATATCATCTTTCCAATAACATCTTTCATCCATTATGCTAGACTTGTTGGCTACTAAACGAAATAACGTATGGAATTCAACCATAAGAGGCTTAACCCAATCTAACAATCCACTAAGAATCTAATATTGAAACCACTACTTAGAACTCCTTTGTTGAGATGATCAAGCCTAATGTCAACTAAAGATAATAAGAACCCTGACCTTGCAATGGATCTCCAAGTTCTGAACTAGCACTATTCACCAAGAAGAAATTTTATCTCGTTGAGTTTTCTTGAAATGCCTTCACAGTTTTTCTCCATAACCTATCTTCCTATGTCATATATCTCCACAACCATTATATGATTAGACTCTAATCAAAGTCATCTAGTTTACTTGGACCCAAAGCCCCCTGGAGTCGTAACTTTGTCCTAATGCAACTAATGAATCTTTTTTTCTCATTCCTTATTCCCCTAAAAAAAGCCTGTTCTCAAACTATCCAACTAGTGTATCACTTTATGAGGGTTTATACAAGGAAAAGTAATATGTAAAACAGAGAGTGTAGCACCAATTTTAGGAGATTTAACTGACCACAATGGATAATGTTTTCTCCTTCCATTTACTCAATCTAGTATTTGAGAGTATGAATCATCGGTTCCCAACGTTTAGTGAAATTCATATTACCTTCCACTGTTAACACAAGGTGTTTGAAAAGCGTTCATTCCATTTCAACATAATGCAGATAATAGGTTTTTTAATTTCCCTTTGACATGCTCCAGTTCTAAAAACTATTGTTTGTAGGGGTGTGCAAGAAACCAAAATAACCAAACTATAACCGAAATAATCGACACAACCGAACCAAAAAAAATCAAAACTAATAAGAAACCGATGGTTTGGTTTGATCTTTAAAAACGAGTTTGTTCGGTTTGATTTCGGTTTTGCTTGTAACAAAAACCAAACCAAAATCATACCACCATACTTCTAGATTTGAAAGTGTATTCATATCAAATTCATATACATGATTGGCCTATCAGTTACTTATCTAACCTATGCTATCTAAAAAAGATTAAATATTTAGGTTTTAAAAATAATCTTTAATTTTTTTTTAATTGGTAGAGTAAATTGTTTTATTTATCTTATTGTTGTTGTATTTTATTGATTACAATTAATTTAAATATCAGGTAATTTATATAAATATATAGATTATTTTTTAAGATCAACAAAATGATTTAAGCTCAAAGTTTCAAGCTCAAATTCATTACTTTGGACCAGTTTTTAATTTAAAAACTTGAAGCCCAAATGGTAAAACCGAAGTGAAAACCGAAAACCAAAAACTGAGAAACCCAAAACCAAATGGCTTTAAAAACTAGAAATTAAAATATTGGTTTTAGATTTCGGTTTTAAGCTAAAACAAAACCAAAACGACCCATGCACACCCCTAATTGTTCGTAAAGATCCCAAAGCACACATAATACACATAATGTTCTTGGTGTATGCATCTGACCATTCACCAAGGATGATTATGTCATCCGCATACATACGATGTGATAATAATGACTTGTTATTAGGAGTGGACAACCCTTGAAAAATTCGGGAGGAACGCATAGTATCCATAAAGCAATAAAAGACTTTCCAACACGAGAATAAAAATAAACGGGGACGGAGGATCCAGACCCCACTCAGGTATTAGAATTCTAAGGTTTAAGACCCGTTAACAAAAATCGTATACCTTGAGGACAAAAGAATATGCTAACCCATCTCCTTCATTTAGGTGGCAAATTCATTTAAGATAAAATCAATTTAATGAATTCCTAGTTTAGAGAGTCGAAAACTTCATGAAAATCAATCTTCGAAAGTAATGTCTTGTGTGTGTGTTTTTTTTGCTCAATAAATTATCTTATTTACGATCATTGGACCATCTAAAATGCTCATGCTAACACAAATGAGCCTGGACATCCAAAATTAAGGAATCAATGACTCCTTTCAATCGATTTACTAACACCTTAGAAATCAATTTATGTAAAGCTACTACAACTAGTGGTAGGAAGATTATAGACATGCTAGTGAAGACGGAGCGAGTTTGGAGGCTATCAAAGCCTCCAAGTGAGAGATTGTTGGAATGTGAAGTTTTTAGCCAACCTTAATCCTAATCGGGTTAAATTAAAGTAGTTGCTTAATTTATGTTTAATTGTTCCTAGAGTTATTTACCCTAATACTGTAGTATATATATATGGGCAATGCATTGTAATTCCTTGAGCACCTGAATAAAAAATAGCTAGTTGCGGCAGAATGGACGTAGCTCATGTCAACCGAAACGCTTTAGATCCTTATGTTCATTTAATTGCTTTTGTGTGTGAGTGTTCAGTATCGTGTGTCTAATCCCTAACACATATAAAAGCTGAGAACGACATATACAAGCATACACCAGGCTTTACAGGATGGTATAAGTATTTTTTTAAACAATTATAAATCAATCAAAGCAATATAGGGTATCTTTAGTATTAGAGGTGTATTTAGCTCTGGGTCAATAAAAAGATTTGAAGTAAGAACCAAAATAAAATCTTCCCTTCAAATCTTTAGTTGAGTAGAAACTGACATGTTTATTATTGGAAGTAATTTAATCAAGAAATCTTAATTAATTATGGTATAATTATAAGTCGAAATATAGTTGTAAATTAGTGATAATTAAGAGGTTAATTGTGTTAGTTTAGTTAGTTATTATCCGCCATATTTACATAGGACATCTTGTAATCGACAATTGTTTCGAATAATTGTGTGTTTAGTGTGTGTGTGTGTGTATTGTGTTTGTTTTGTCCCTGTTTACCCACCGGTTCACAACACTTTTGTGCATATCCTTGATGTTGTTCATCCACTCTATCGATCCTAATAAATGATCCGAATAGCCCTCAACATGGTATCAGAACGGAGGTTAGAAAGGATCAATCACAAGTAGTCAAGCAATTGCCATCGTAAGAAGAACGAGAGAAAGAACATAGAAGTGAAGAAGATCGAGAGAAAGAAACAGAGTAGTGAAGAAATCAAGTGTTATTATTGCGATCCTCTTTTTCGGCCAAAGGCCAAGGAGAGACAGAAACGAGAAGGAAGCAATCGATGTAGGGAAACATCATTTTTGATAGATCATCGCAAAACAGAGAGTGAAGATTAGCCGTGAATAAAGTCTTCAAAGTGGGTTATTGGAACAGAATGAAGGTACGGAATGATCTTCATCGATTCAAAGGAAGATCACGGAAACAAAGAGAAAAGGCAATCAAAAGAAATACAAAAGTGGAATCGTTAATTGTTGATCATAGGACCGAAACAATTGAACCGATTGTTCAATTCGGATACTGATAAATAATTATCGAGAGACATTCTTCATATCACATCGAAATCATATCGAATCAGATTCAATTCGACAGAGACAACGTTAACACCGCTTAATCTTGATCAAAGGATCCGGAGAGTCGAAGTAAAAATTGAAATTGAAAGTCAAATCGAAGAAGGAAGAAGAAGACTACAGAATTGGATGAACAAGTACAGAGAAGACAAGATTAAGATTTTCTTTATTAGGGGAGTGAATGTTGGAAGTAATTTAATCAAGAAATCTTAATTAATTATAGTGTAATTAGAAGTCAAAATACTGTTGTAAATTGGCGGAAATTAAGGGGTTAATTGTGTTAGTTTAGTTAGTTATTAACCGTCATATTGACCTATAAATAGGACATCTTGTAATCGACAATTGTTTGGAGTAACAGAGTATTTAGTGTGTGTGTGTATGTATTGTGTTTGTTTCGTCCCTGTTTACCCACCGGGTCACTGCACTTCTGTGCATACCCTTGATGTTGTTCATCCACTCTATCGATCCTAATAAATGATCCGAAGGGGCCTCAACATTCATTACTATCGTTTTGTTCAAATTAAGATTCTATTGTTTAGGCACGTGTCTAGAAGGCTAAAATACATGCTTGTTTACATTCAAAACGATTGTAACCCCTCATCTTTATACTAGTGTATGTGCGCTTGTGTGTATTTCGTTTGATTTTTTCATGAGTACGAACGAATATCATACTTATACATTTCTTTAAAATGTTGAATAATGTGTCTTTGATGTTCATTTTCTCTTAGTCTTGAAGCTCTAGTACAGCTAGTTTATTAACCACATGAACTTTGTCTGTCTCAAACACTTCATCTTCTGCAAACAACATATAAAATTAAATAATCAAATTAACTTTTATAATCATCTTTCATAAAAGAACTAGAAGCTAAGTTGCCTACCTGTATAACCGAAAGCGCCAAGCAAACGAAGAATCTTGCTTCTGTTTGTAACAAGTATGCTCACTATTTCACGAGGCTTATTTTCATTTGCTACGAAAAGCTGCCAAAAATAGTAACCAAAGTCGGGAACCAAAGCTACAATAATCAAGAGTAATTTAACATTTTAAAAAACACGTAATTATGTGGATGGTCAAATGGTTACAAACAAATCGAAAAGAAAAGGCTTTTGCGCTCAGGCGTCAAAATATGAATCTCACTGGTTAAACGTATAAGAAGGCAACGTAAGCCAAAACTGCGCAAATTCCGATTAATGGTTGTCTCTAAAAAGTTAGTCAAATGGCTATTTAAGTAAAACATACAACTCAACAATCACAAAATTATTTAGTGGTAAGACATCTGAAAGATTTTTCAAAAGAGTGAGAGTCTCATGTTTAAACCTTCCTTAGATAAACATCTTGACTTCATCATTACCGTTAAAAAAGGTAAAAGTACATAAAGCAGCTCGGCTAAAATGGCTTAAAACGTGTATAGAGATGGTTCAATATTATATCCTTTAAAATACCTTGAATACATGAAAAGCATCTATCTGAATATTTCTACTTTGATCCTGCATCAACAACGTTCACCAACAATATCCACTTTATATAAACTTTTAGGCCAATTTCTATATGGAAAATGGTAAAGAGAGCATCATACCCTTAGAAGATTCATTAGAATTATCAGGTTATCTTTTGAGCTTACGTATCGCATCATAACACTAGAATTCGCACGATCAAGCAATATGCATCCAAGTAGCTGGAATCATAAAGCAAAAGAAGAAGAAACCACTGTTTGAACATTAACCTTTCAATGTTACTAACAACTATATAGTTCTAGCCTCAAATTATCAATACCTTGACGGCTTGTCTTCTGGTGATATAATTCTCAGATGTCAGTAGTTTTTCGTTCATTTCAGTAAAAAACTAGCAAAAAGCGTACAAATGGGAAGGGACATCACATACAGAAACCGACATCAAAACGGGTGAAATAAAGAAAAAGAAGGAACATAACGGTTGTCTACCCAGCAATAGTTTTTGGACAAAGATTCAGACACAGTAGACTTGTGTCTAGTCAAAAGATCCTGTAGCAAATCATAAAAAAACTGTTACATAAAAAACTAGCAACATGTTGTTCTTCAAGACTTTAGATCATAAATCTGAAACATATTTGTAACTTGTTAGAACCAAGTCAACTGAAGAAGTTTTTTGATTACATACAACTTGTTGTATGGGATTTGTTATAGTTCTTCAGGTTTGTTTTGCAGTTACTTGTTAGAACCAAGTCAACTGAAGAAGTTTTTTGATTACATACTATAGTAACCAGTTACCATAATTAACCCTGAAAATTTTTAACCACCAAACGGACTCACTCTTTCATGAAACACGACATCATTTCACTATAACTTGTGATGATTGTTGGATCAAACCTTTGATATTTACAAATGAAACTTGAATTTGTTTTGTGTAGTTCACGAGCAGAAAAGAAACAAAACTACTTTGAATTGAAGGAGTTAAGTCTATATATAGACTTATGTACAAACATGCAACGTGGGAAATTAAACTACTAAACAATAGCATACCACCTAAAGAATCGGTCAAACTCAACCTACTTAAATTTCTAGTTTTATTCAACTTCTAAATAAAACAAACTAATAAAAAACATATGACCCGTTACCCGACTTGACCTGTCAAGATTAACTCAACAATGATTCTCAAACCATAAATGCAAACTTTGGTCCATTTTGGTACTATTTTCATAACAGAGATTGCATACTTGTTTTTGACTCTTTTGAATTATCCAATAACAATTTCGAGAGTACCATCGATATATTTTAATCTGAAAATAATCTACACGATTCAGTGTACATTAACTACTACAAAACCTACAGATTTTGTCAAGAAACAACCAACCTTGAATGCATCTGCAGCATCTGCAGCAATATCAAAACTTGGATGTTGTATGTAATCAAAAAACTTCTTCAGTTGACTTGGTTCTAACAAGTAACTGCAAAACAAACCTGAAGAACTAAAACAAATCCCATACAACATCATCACTAGCTAAATCAACAAAAAAAATTATTCGACCTACCTTGCAGCGATCTGATGACGTAAGCACTCCTTCAACATCCTACCATAATGAAGAGCCAATTGAGGATCCTCATACCTGTTTAATAATATATATAATATCATTACACTTCACTAGTACCGTGATAATATTATTTGTTGCAGTAACTAGTTAAGTTTTAACATAACATGTATATATACCCGGATATGAGAATGTCTAGAAGATCAAGATTAGCTTCCAAATATCTCGAGGCCTCGAATCTCGATGGCAAGGGCTGCCTTTGCAAGCTCGCTACGACTTGTGTGGCATCTTTACGGGCCTCTAAGTTCAACTTGGGTAGAAAGATAATAAGCAGACGCAATGTATCTTCTCTATAGAACTCAACTGTCAACTGTGCACAAGCTTCTGCAGAAGGCTCTGAGTTATCATCTCCATAAAGAATCAACTTCAATTCCCTTATAAGTGAGTTCAATTCTGTCATCTAAACATAAACACAACACTTCCTTTATAACCATAAAAACTAAAAAGAAACCAGTAACATGATAGGATGAAAACCTGTGAGTTGACATCAAGAGATTTCTTGGAATAAAGAAGAAGGGATCGGGTCTTTTGAACCACTTCTGCAGGCGTGCGAAGCTTCTTCGTGTTGATGATGGTTTTACCCATGGATGAGAAGCATAACATGTTGTTTGTTGTGAGATATGATTCTGGTGGTGTTTGTGATGAACAGCTGACTGATAAAGTAGGTAGTTTGATTACTAGCTAACATTGTTGTTGTTCGAAGAGAATATTGATGATAGATAAGAGACAGGATGAACATCGTGATGAACGACCTCTTAAGGTGTCGATGATTTCTTGCACCAGCATTTCTTGTTTCTAGATGCTGGTTTTGATGAATGTTCTTATTGTTGCATAATATATCTATATATAGAAGTTTCCATTGCTAATCTGTCAATGAACCATCCCTTGGTAATATTACCATGCTGGTACGTCAATAAAGTTTTTATAACCCACACGTGGTTTCATCACGTATCACTGCTAAACAAATAAGTATCAACGACAGAACTTTTGTTCTAAAAAAGATGTACATAAAGTAACGTGGCTGTAAATATGTCGGTATTTTTATGATACTGACACATAGCTGACAAAATAGCCGCTTTGGCAAACCCATGATACTTTTTTCATAGGATTCAAAAGTTATTAGCAGCCGGTTGCCTATTGTTAAATATTAATTTTTTCTAGTATGGATCGGGTTACATAATTTTCAATAAATAATCAAGTATTAAAGCAAATAATCAAGTAATAATCAAATATATTAATCCATAGGTCCGCGCGTCCATGGTTGTCGATGGGTTTTATAGTTTCATCGTCTATGGAGGGAACTAATTCGTCGTCGCTAACTTTAAGGACGAGATTTTGGATTGGATTTCCACCCAAGCGTTTCAATCATTTGTCGGGGATACAACTTTGTATAAATATCAACCTCAATATTTTTATAAATGAAGAACATTATTTCCAATACCGATAGAACAAAAAGATATGGCAAAGGAAAACGTTGAGCATTTCAATTCAAGTCTAAAATGGCAGCCTACGATCTTTAAATTGTTTTAACGTGGTTTATGAGAACAATCAATATGACAGATCGTTGTTAACGGGGTTTGTAGAAAACTGATGGAGGTTGAATAAGTTTATGTTTTTAAAAATTCTTTACTTTTTAATAACTTTATTTAAAACTTATGTATGTAAATTCACTTGGTGGATATAAAAATATGAACCAATAAATGAATAATTAAGAGACAGAAAGACAAAACCAACTTATAAAGATTCAAGTTATGTTAAGTAATTCAGTTAACTAATTTCTCTCCCCGATCTTCAATCGAGAATTTTCTCCCTAGTCGTCTCCCTTATATGGACGGAATCACCAATACACAAAGTCTCACTAGTTAAAAGATAGTGCTCACCTTATACAACGTTTCACTTAATAAGAAAGTGATCGCTTAGCAACACATGATGTCTCACTTAGCAAAATCTCACTACTTGCTTGTTCGGTGGTCTTAGTTTTTAGGGGTTGTTGTCCATGGAGGCTTGAACTCTCTACGAATGCCGAATGCACGAAAGACAGTGATTTCGACAGCATATGTGTGTAAGCCATCGAAGCGCAATTCCTTTTGATCATGACGAACGGGTGGTGAAAAAGAAGAATGGAAGAAAACAAGTGGACTGAAAAGATGTTATACATGTAAGAAAGGTAAAGTAGAAGACATGTGTCTATGCATTAGATTCTTGTAAGTAATGCTTTATACAAAGCACATGCATTAACATAGTGTACATCATGATGTCATTGCATTTTGTATAGTATATAATAACCAAAAATTTAATGTAAATCTTTTATGTTAGCCAAAATAACTTACCAACACATGATAGTCTTGTCAAAGTTCAACAGTATATAGTATTCACCTACAAGCATCGATAGGACTAATTGAGTTATTATAGCCGATTGATGTCGAAGAGTCTACCAAAAATACAGTTAAAATCAATTTTTAATTACCTTTAACTAGTAATGGTGAGTAGGATGTCATATCACGAAGAAGAAGAGGAGAGTTTTGTTAATTAAACTAGACATGAAAATTAAATTTGAATTTGAATTGGTTTGATGATTATGAAAACTAAAAGAAATTTGAGAATGATTTAGAAACAATAATGGAAAAAGAATCACACCCGGGTTTCAAGTTTGCAAAGCCACTTGTTTTACCTGAGTTTACTAATTGAAAACCACATACACATGTTCTATTTACTTATTTGAATTGATTAATAATCCAAAAGTCAAATTACGAGGTTATGATGATTAACGATTTAAAACTAAATAATATCTCAACTCGGTTTCCTACTTAAAAGATTACCAAGTTAGAACACATAGAACGATAGTCCTAATTGTTAATGATCGAAACCAAAAGCAGATTGAAATCAACTGACTACTGAAATTCAAACCATTTAACCAAACAAGTAAACATATAAAGCAAACTAACTGAATGATTAAGTTCAATTCACATCTAAATTAAAGTAATCTTCGCTTGAACAAGTAACTAGACCTGGCAATTTTGACACACACACACACACACACACACACACACACACACACATATATATATATATATATATATATATATATATAGGGTTAGGATCATTACAGAACCACTTTTTATTTTCAGAACTACAGAACCACTAATTTACATAAATGTATATTAAGTCTGGTAATACTTGACCTGTTTTATATATGTGTATATCAGACATAAACAATAAACTATAAAAAAACAACTAAATATCATCAGGTTTAACTTACATCTATGTAAATCAATGGCTTATAATTTACATTTATGTAAGTCAATGGTTCTTTTGGTTCTGAAAATAAAAAATGGTTCTGTAATGATCTTGCTCCTATATATATATATATATATATATAT
>BJCO01466146.1:0-11343 GCA_018326465.1 Flaveria floridana
GTTAGAAGAACAGCCAAAACGTGTATAGGATTCTGCCTAGGTAGTGTTTTTAATCATCTGAACTCAATTCTAGTCTTTTCCCTGTGTTTGTCCTGTTTTCAGTTCTTTCTAAAACAATTTAAAAACAAACCCCCTATTTTACTTTCGCTTAGTATTTTAGTCGAGTCTTAGGTAAGTTTAGTTTTCGTTTTCCATACGGAAGTCTTTGGGTTCGATAACTCGGACTTAATAGCTATTCTGCAGTGGACCGGTACACTACCGGTTGTGTTGCTTAGAATCGAGTCTTAGTTTTATAAATTTAAAGCTTTTTAGTGTCTAGTTAGAGTTTTATTTGTTAGTTTAATTTAGTATAGTCTAGCACACATCAGTATCCTTTTCAATTAAATCATTTGTGGTGAGGTGTACCCATTGGAGAATAGCAAACGGTGCTAGGAAGTGGATAAACATAGGTGGTTTCAGCACAACCCACCCTGTTTTAATTCTAGCTCCCCTTTGTTTGCAATATAGAGTTCCTCTTGCTTTGTTCTAGAAATTGTCCATATATCAAGCTTTGTTTTAAGTTTAATTGTCTTAACGTCAGCTAAAGCTACTCTTTCAGTTAAATTATAAACTCCCATATTTCTCTTAAAAAGGGTTCTTTTTAAGTGATCATTTTCTTGCAAACCATCATTTAATTTAACAAAATATTTTGTTTCATTCTTCTTGAGTTCCTTGTTTATTCTTTTTAGTTCACCTTCATTTTCAATTAATATTTTATTCACCCTATAAATACCAAATAAGTGAATTTTGCAAGCAAATTAACATATATCTTAAATTACCTCATATGGAACATCCATGACCTTCTTTTCAGCAGGGCCTTTCACAATTGCAGACCTTTGTGTTACCCTTCACCTCCTCTTTCTTCATTGTTTATGTGGTTTCATCCTTATCCTCTCTCTTACAATCATTCTTCATCTTGTCTTTCACCTCACTCTTCTTCTCTTATCAGCTTCACCATTCACCACATCTGCAAATTCAGCTACAAGGGCATGAGTGATTTTTTCTTCAGTCTTGGCTAACTCTACACTCCAGTCAAAGTTGGTAAGGAGAGTTGTTTCCTTCTTCTGCTTGTTCTCCACTTTATCATCAATTAGAATGACCCTAGTAACCCCCGTTTCTGGTTCGGTGACGATAGGAGATGGACATTCTCTTTTTAAGTTCCAAAGTTGTTTGTAGTTAAAACATCTAAGCTTTGATTTGTCAAATCCTACTTTTGCATTCTGGTTCCCAAAGTTCTTTTTTCCTGTTCTCTCCATAAATCTTCTTACTTGGAGAGTGATCATAGCCATCTGCCACTGAAGGTCAGATTCTTCAAAATCATCATGATCCATCCGATACATGTCTTCGACCGTCATTCCTACCCTTTGACTCACCAGCTACCAAAGCGTCAAAACTGTTCACAAAAACAGCAAATATAGCGATACTCTCAGATGTTCCCTATGGTAGGTTTGATGTTTTTACTGTGGATCCATTTTTGATGGACTTGTAGTCTAAAAATCCCCTTTCTTGCTTCAACATTCTCACTTGCAAGCTCCATTGAGGTGGTAAAGAGTCCAATAGCTTTGTTAGTTGTTCATTGTTTGATAGCTTCTCATCATACTTCTTCAAAGTACTGTGACAGAGAGAAAATGGTTGGTGAGATCAGTGAGACATTCATTCGTGTGTCCAACAAAAGAATTGAATTCTTTTTCAGCTTGAGTAGCTTTATCTTTGACCAATTCTTCATTATCATCATAGAATTCACATAGAGCATCGTTTAAGGCATTTGCTCTTTTGTATTCACCAAACCTATTGTAAATTTCTACTGACAGACACATAGTCAAAGCATCAAACGCCTTTTGATCACGATCAATCTGATATCTCTCTCTAAATATTTTTTCGGATCTACGATTTGAATAGTCCAATTATCTTCTATGGAAATAGGAACATGAGGTCCTTTCACAATTAATTCCCATTGGGTGTGATCAATGTACAAGAAGAAAGTTTTCAAACATCTTTTCCAGATTATCACCATTGATTAACTTAGGGAGTCTGCTTGGTGCCACACTCTTATGGTCAGCAAGCGTAAGATTATTCGTCATTGAAATTTGAGATGATAAAAAACAAATTGTTTCGCACAAATGTGTAGTTTTGCACATATTTTCAGCACTAGTTTCTCAAGCAGTTTCGGCAGCAGTTTCGGCCCTATTTACGACCACCGTTTCGCCCGAACCTATGAACATTCATTCAGAGATAAATGGATAGTGGTTTCGCTAGAGAAAGTAATTAAACTGATAAACTTTCTTATTAGATTCGTAGAGAGATCACAAGCAACAAAAGATCTTCTGATTTGGGTTGTTTCGCATGACAGTTTCACAATGAACTACAGATTTGCACAATGAATCCAAAACCCTCTTTATTCGAAATGACCAAAAAATTCACCAAAACTCACTCAAAACACAATCAATTTATAATTTAATGATTCCACTAGTTTCCCAAAATCCCCCCACACCATTTTCAATCAGTCTCCATAGATAACAAACGTAAAACAGATCCAAAGAGATTGAAAATATGAATATGTCAAAAACTAACCAAGAACATAAATAATCAAGAGCACAATAGCTCTGATACCATATTGTTAGTCCAAATGATCATTTAAATGTGCTTTTGATGAAGTTTCAACACCGGAATCTTCAAGTTATCACTATTTCCAATAACTTGGGGACCAATTAATGATACAACAAAAAACACTACATAAATCAAGTAAAACCTATTTCAAATAAAAATTTCATAAAATGATTAAGAACAAAGCTGCAAGATAACAATAATAAGCTACTAGCAAAAGACATTGAACTTAAATGAATAGTATTTTATTAATGTCCCAAGAGTTACAAAATGATCACAAACAAACATATTTATATAGGATCTAGTTTCGCATAAAGTTTCTCGTGGTGCAAAACTGTCATGCTTTATGACCATGTTAAACTACCGGGCGAAACTACAGGTTTGCATGTAGTTTCGTATGTAGTTTCGCATGCTATGAAATACAAAACTAACAAAACTAAACTAGATCCTATTACAATAATAACTAAGCTATAACAAACAGCGAGGTGAATACCACCCTATACTTGATCATCATACATGGCGCATTCTTTTATGCCAGAGGAAATACTTATCACTATTGGCTTTAGATAGAAACCAAAACACTTATACTGATAGAGATGTTTCCTGTACATCCATCTTGTACATTTTCCCTTTCCTAGGGGCTCTAAGTATGATATTCTCTTGGGGAAAGACCACCCTGGGCTTGAGAACAATATATTGATGCTTAGTAAAGAGCATGTTATGTCTCTGATCATAAAATTAGGATACCTCAGAAGATTGTACCCAAGCTCATGAAAAAAGTTTATCTTCTCAATGTTGAGCTCACTATTTGTAATCCTGCCCCTTCCAGTGATGTATGCACCTGAATCTCCTCCAAAAGCATCTGGCTCTCCATAATTTTGCCAAAGTTGTTGATCGAAGAACCATTGCCTATAAACATAATATGTGATGGTCCACTAATGAAAAGTGTTAAGATCCCAAAGGAAGGGTCCATCATAGACTATAAAGGGACGTCCACTAAGGGTGTCATTGATCTAAGGATATAGGTAACCTTCCGCAAGGAATATTCCATATTAAGGTGTGAATATTCCATTTGAAAAAAGCGAATATTCCTTCTATATGCCAACAGTGGAACGCCAAGGGTAGATTAACGATGCTAAGGCCCCTAGATGGCATATTTTATTTAAAAGCCCAAATTCTAGATTTTCATCTTATTTACACAAAACCTAAGCTCTTTTTATCTCTTAACAAACAAACCTAGTGTTTCTCTCTCTAGAATTTGAGCATTAGTGGGTGTTTAGAAGGCATACAAAGGTTGGGTTTGAGTTATAGAATGTTTTCATGCTAAATATCAGCTTGAGAGATCTCTATTACATAAATTAAGAGTCTTTTTGATTAAATATGATTTATTACAACATATGAGTAGGGATGTGATGTTGTGAAACTCCATTTTAGTATTAAACCACTCAATTATTAACATGGACACCTCAAGAAGTTGTGTTATGTGTAAAAAAACTTTGGTAAGGTTCTAAACCTTCGTATTATGCATTGTTGTAAAGTTTAAGTAAATTAGGATTTTTAGGAAAAACCAAAATTATTCTAGCATGCTACATGTTCCTTGTAATATTTTCAAGAAAAAATATATGTTTTGGTAAACAAATTTGGCATAGAAGAAGGCCTAGTTTTGATCTAGAAGGGTTGAGACGTTGTCATGACATGTCTATGTGGTCATCACTAAGATTTTACACCTGAGCAGTTTCATTTTATGGCAGATCTAGTTGCGTTGCTCGTAGGCTTAAACACCTGTGCGAACCCTAGGTCATCTGCATGTGTTCGCTTTAAGTGTACATTTAAATATGGACCTATGTTCGAATATTTGAAGATGATACTTAGCAAAACCTAAGTGCCGAATCTCTTGATGATTACCAAAACCGAGACGGTGAAAATATACTTAAGATATGATCAAAACGAAGAAATTTGACCAAAGTCAAACTTGGTCAAACTTGGTCAACCGTGGTCAAAGTCATCTGTCAACATCAGCGGTCGTCCCGAATGACGTCAGCACCAGGCAGTCACGCATCATCAACAGAGAATTTATCAGACTTAGAACAATATTTGTGTAATCATTTTGTGCTTAAATGTAATATTTCTTTTTATTGTAAGAGTATAAATGACTACACTTAGTCATTTATACTCCATAGATAATAGAATAGATGAGAAAAGTGAGACTATAGTTTTATAGAGAAAAACACACATAAAAGGTGTAATCATAACAATCAGGGAATTCAAGGTTGAGTGTGCGTGAGAGAGTGTTCATGCAAACTCCTTTGAATTCCTCTTGATAACAAACATATGAATGAATGAAATATTTCTGAATTTGTGTTCCTGAATTTTTTCATCATTCATTAATCATCATACATTCATGTTCATATCTTGCATATAGATATTCAACACGAAATCATCAACAGATCTGTGAGATTCTGATAGGATCAAATGTACAAATCTGTGATGATATTAGTTAACAATTCAATGAAAAACACAATCAAAGTAATCAAATCTAAGCACAATATCAACAAAATTCAACGAGTTTATTGATATAAATCAAAGACAATTACAAAGAGTGTAAGCAGATTCTCGATCCTTTAACCTACACAAGTCTATGCTATATATATTACCAATAAACACAAAAGAAAGGAACTAACTAAATACAATACTAGTCCCTATACTATTACAAAAGACAAAAAGACACATAAAAACAAAATGTTAATCTTTAAAGAAGTACTAACAATACTCCCTATAAGATTTACATTGTCTTCAGTCTTCAAAATATTCTGTCTTCAGACTTTGTCTTCTTTAATCTTCTTATATTCTGTCTTTATCAACTTCATTCTTTCATTCTTCAGTCTTCAATCTTCTCTTGACTCTTATCTTCCTTTATTCTAAAAAGAAATCTTCAGGTTCTTCTTTCACTTTGAACATTGGCTTTGTCTTCAATTTCTTTTGATCCTTTAATGCATTTGCAATAGCTAATTTGAATTTTCCTGTAAGAATTCCTTATTCTGGACTAGCTTTATTAGTTTTATCTTCATTTGGCTCATTCGCTCTAGAGTTTCTTTGAAAAGTCCAGTGATATCAATATTGGCGTATAATTCAATAGGATTTGAACTTCCTTTTGAATATACTTCCAATACTACTTTCCTTGCGATACGCATAAACTCTATGTCCTTTATATATTTCTTTACAATATTTGCATATGCAAGAGCTTTTCTCAATGATATTCTCTCCATAGCAGCATTCTTAACATTGATAATAGAGAGAAAATATTTCTTGTCTTGCTCTGTAGTCTCTGGTGATACTTTCTCAAATTTTTGAACAGACAAAAATGAGATATAGCTCGGATGGAGTAATTTCAACTCAAAAGCACCAAACAAAGATATCATGTCCTCATCCCAATGTTCGAGATTTCGGACCAATTTGAGTTCAAACGTTTCTGTATTATAGAACCATCTAAGAATTGGTTTTGCCTTTTGATTTCCATCTATCACCTTCAGTCCTGGGGTAGTTACGTTTTCAAAATATTTATCACAGAATTCAATCATAAAGTGGTCTTCTTCTGATTGTAATCCCCTGATCTTTTTCTTAAGCATAGAAAAGTATTCCTTGTCTTCTTGATCATATCGAGTCTGAAGGAAATTACTTGTTCTAGCTAGACCTCTATTTAAAAGCTCTACAAACATTTCTCCTCTTTTTGCTCCAGATGGATTGATCAAGGGAAGTTTGTTTAATTCTTTCAGGTCTTGAATAGGAAGTTTAATGATGCTCGAGTAAAAATGATAAACATCACAAACAGCATTTGCTCGTTTAATCAAGAAAGCATCAAAAAAGTCTCATATTTCCATGCTATGATTTTAACTTGGTTAGTGAAGTCAGGAGCAATCATTGCATTTAACAATTCAGCTACAGATTGTCCTCTCTGTAAAACATTTCTCACAAAGTCTCCTGTTGATCTAGAACTGTCAAAAATTCGTCTCTGTTCAGAAGAAGCTTTGTACACTTGCTTTTCTATACTTGGAAACATCTTTATGAGCTCTTGTCTTCTTTCAGGTGCACTTGTCTTCTGTGCCATTTGACTTATCTCTTGTGGCTTCAAGATTCTTGTTCTTTTAGTGATATCTAAATACTGAGGATTATCAGTATCTAGAAGGATCATTTTCTTTGATTGCTTCTCTGTTTGTTGAAAGCTTCTAACAAGATTTCTCAATGAAACGGATTGAAGTCGTTTCAACCTTTTCCATGGATAGTTCCTAGCTTGCAACCTTAAAGCAATAATGCTCATTTCATCTAGGTCCGGATGATGCAGCTCTGAACTTGGAACTTCTTCAACATTGATGCTCTCTTGAGCTCGGTTCCATTCACCATGCTCTATAATAATCTCATTTGGATCAATAGGGGCAACAGATTCAGCAGCTATACATTTTTCATACTCATCATTGATCTGTGATACTGTAAGCCCATCCAAAAATACCCTGTTATGCTTCATCTTTACAAGATAATTGTATCTTTCTTCAAAGTCTTGAGGGAAATCATCATGCTCTCGAAGTTGCTCAAATGAAGAATGAGTTTCAAATTCTTCTTCTATATCTTCATCCTCAAGGACTTCATTATACCACTCATCATCATACCCTTCTTTAATATCCTCTAAGGCACCAATTTTCTCTTGAATGTATGGTTCTTGAGCTTCTTGTATTTCTTCTTCAACAATCTGTTTAGTCCTTTGTACTTTTGAAGATGACTCAGGTACAACTTGAGCTTCAATATCATCTAATTTTCTTTTTCCTTTCTCCTTCTCAACACTTTTATCAACTTTAATAGGAACTATCTCAGACACAATTTCAACTTCTGGAGAGATTGGTTTCTGAGATTCCTTTGATTTACTTAACTCTTCTTTTAACTTTTCAGTTTCCTCAAGTAGTTTCTTATGTTTTTCTTCCAGCAAATCATGATCTCTTATCATTACTTCAAAATTTTTAATCAAATCCTCTTTATCTTTAGCATATTTCACAATCTTTTCATCTTTATTGTTATTTTCTTCTTTTAATTTCTCATTTGCTTCCTTCAGCTTTTCAATCTCATTTTCAAGAGAAACATTCATCTCTTTCAGTTTCTCATTTTCCTGTTTCAATTCATTTATTATTTTCTCTTGAGCATTGTTTTCATCTTTTAACTTATCAAGCTCATCTACATCTAATATTTCATCAGTTTGTATAGACACATTGTGTGCTGTTATAACTGGTAAATCTTCTGTTTCTTGTTGAACAGAACTTTAAAATATTGGCTATGAAAGCATTGCTTCCAAAAACTCAAAATCAAAAGTTTGATTTTGTGAATCTTCAAGATGCATTGTGGTCTCTGCATGCTCATGAACAACTAACTCTTCATCTTGGGCTTCAGTTTGAGTTTCCTCAGGTATTGTACCAGTAAAAGTTCCTTCACCCAAGTCATGGGTTTCAGATACATGCTCAACAACATGCTCAGATATAGTTCTATCACTACTGACTGTTTGATGTGCTTCGTCTGCACCATCAGCACCATCATCATCACTATCATTATCACCTTCAGATGAACTATCAGTAGCATCATCATCATCTTCATCTTCTTCATCAGATTCATCAACCAATTCTTCCACAACATCTTCAATTAGATCTCTTGGATCTATGGGCTTATCTTCTGACAGGTGGAAATGTTATTGATTTATATCTACATTGTCCATAGCAATATTCCTAATGTAGTCAAACAAAGGAATATTTGGAGCACTTGAAATCACAGCAAGTCTTTTGTACACTACTTCTGACATATGCTCTAATTATAATTTATCTCCTTCTACACTATCAACATAGAAGTCAAGATTCTCTTCATTAATCAACATCTGAATAAATCTAGGATACATCAGATATTTATGTCTCCTTCCCTTTTCTAAATTATAAATAAAACCATTCATTATCCATTTAGCCATGTTAAACCTCCTGTTTGTGGCTAATTCAATGATTGGTGACGCAATATCAACAGGAAAGGAATCCTACCCTGCACTCCTTTTTGACATACACCGCTGAAAAATGTAGCATAAGAGTTTCCAGTGATTGAACACTCTAGCTCTGTAAAATTGCTTCTTTGGGAAGTTATCTGGATGACCCATTTGCAAAAATACTTCCCTACATTCATTGAATGTATATTCAGCTAAGTCTTCAGCATCATTTTCACCAAGTTTGAGAGTTGTACGAATTGATTGTTCTGAAACTTCAATCAACCTTTCATTTGTAATAAATGCTCCCACAACTTTATGACCAGCATCATCAATTTCAACTTGTGCAGTTCTCCAAAATCTTTTAATCAATATTGAATGTATCATTGGTCTAGCACACATTGCATAGACATATTTGGTCCTTAGCAAAAATCTGATTATCTCTTCATATCCATTTGCTTCTCTACATTCCTCATCTAGAAAAGCAGCTACATTATGTTTGGGCTCAAACTTCAACTCTGTCATCTGCACAAACACAAACAAGTTAGTTAAGATGATGAATTTGATTAATTTGATTTTAGTTAAACTTTTAATATATGTACATGAACTATTATGTTTTAAACACTTTGAACTGAATTATCAACAAGTATACTTATTCACAGTCTTGAATTATATCAGTTCTATCAATTCTATCAAATGATGTTGTTTAAACTTGTTTTATGATGATTTAAAACATATTATTTCAATTAACATTGATCAAAGTTAATTTTCAATTAAGTTCTTTTGAATTATTAATTAATTTTTATTTAAAAATATGTTTCAATTTTTAAACTACTCATCTTCTTCATTTGAATAAGGAAGAACACCCTGAAATCGAAGTTCATGAAAAAACCAGTTTCAATTGTCAAATTGTTTGAAGTTCATTGTATATCAATAATGTTTGATCAATTTCATGTCTTTTGTTCAGATTAATTCATTATTTTCAAATTTTCCAACTTTTAGGGTTCAAACCGTCCGAACAGATAAGAACCACCTGACCTAGTTTGATTCTAAAATTTGAAATTTGATGATTATACTCTGAACTTACATTTGAAAATCACTGATATAATCTTTCTAATATGAATGATTCACGAGCAAATGACAATTTTGGATGAATTAGGTGAAAATGAATCGACAAGGTTTAAGCGATTTTGAGTATGTGTTGTGAATGAATGAAAAAAGAGAAGTGTGCTTTATATACTAAGTGAAAAATTTAGGACGGATGAGCACCGTTTAGACGTTTGGGGCTAGACACAAGACAACTGTTTAGCCGCTTGAGAACTGTTCAGCCACTTTAGAACTATTCAGTCGTTTCTGAACTATTCAGCCGGATGAACTGTTCAGCCGTTTGAGAACTGTTCAGCCGTTTGAGCACTGTTCAGCCGCATGACTCTATAGAAACATCCAACACTTGGTCATTTTACACAAACCGTCTTGTACTGTATAGACGCATGAGATTGAAGAGCCTTCTACACTTGTACCAATTTTTCCAAATTTTCAGACATTTGACAACTGTTCAGACGCATGAAATCATGAGAACTGTCTAAACACTTGTACAATTTTTTCAAATTTTCAAACGTTTGACAACTGTTCAGACGTATGAAATCATGAGAACCGTCTAAACACTTGTACAAATTCTGAAAAATCTTCATACATCTAAAAATCAGACTTATGGTCACTATTTAGACGTATGATATTCAAAAGACTTGCATTTTTCTCATCTTTCATCCAAATACTGTTTGGATGTATTAGCACTGTTCATGTACTAATATTCAACCAATTTTCAAGATTTTGAATTTTTTTTTCTCAAAATTACATCTTGGACCCTCAATTTTCACTTAAATCCTTTTAACCCCTTTTATTTTAATTTTAAATTTTAAAAAAAAAATCCCTTCATTTTAGTCTCAAACTAAACAAATTTTCTTGTTTTCAACATTTGCAAGAAGCTTTTTCACTTGCTGATTTTCATAGGTTCATTTTATCATAATCAAAATTTTACATTATTAACCACACACATACTTTGAACATAAAGCATCATCCTTTCAATTCAACATTTTTATTTTGATTTTCTGAGACAATTCTTCTTTTTATTACCCCCCCCTAAACTTTTATGTTTTTGAAGAACTTAGAAGTTTCCCAAGGTAACATAAGAAGATCACACTTATCATTGTTAAATTGCCTGCACACATAGAAACATGCATAAAATCAAAATTAAAGCAGAATGAAAATCTAATATTTACAATAGAATTATTGGCTGCAGTGAGATCATATCAGTGAAGATCAGTACATTAAAATAAAAAAATATGTGAATAGTCATAGACAATGAATAAATCCTAATCAAGTGTGTTCCAGGTCAGTGATATCACAGCAAAGGATACACAAGATCTAAGGACAGAAAATGAGTGTTTTTGACAAAAATATCAGCTCACTTACTTGTTCAATTCTTGGACTGATTAGAGTAGAATTAGATATTAAATGATGTGACTCATACCAAGACTTAAAGAATTAACTATCATCAAGACATGCAGGTAAGCACACATTCTCAACTTATTACCTGACAAATATGCATAACCAGAGCTCACGTTACTTAATGTAATAGAGAATGATCATGGATAACCATTTGATCAACTCTAACCATCCATGTGAATGGGTTGTGCACATTG
>BJCO01466147.1:0-11173 GCA_018326465.1 Flaveria floridana
GGGGTCTAGAACTCACCTTTGTTGCCTTCTTCAAATGTCACTCTCTTCACCCGAACCTCCTCAACTGCTCTAACACCTAGAACACACACACCACACCACCCGAACACACAGGACACATTTATAAGCATTCATACGGTTCTAGAATCATCTAAAACTTCAAAAACTCGAGATTTCTTACCAAAAACTTCAAGTTTTCAGATTTTTCTTCAAAAATCCCGAGAACTTTCTTCTTTTGCTGCTTTCTCTCTCTAAATTATCGAATGAAAGGATTTGCAGGCAACGTGGGCGGCCATACCATCTTTTGTATCAAAATTAATAGGAAGTTTGCCCATTTGGCAGTTTTGGCCCTTCAACAAAAAGTAAACTTTTGTTTTCTTTCCCTTTTTCCTTCTTTTTCTTTCTCCTTCTTTTATTTTCTTTTTAAAGGAATATACGGGTGTTACATATTGCTTAACAACAGTAAATATTAATGTGATGAATGGTTTTTGGTTAATGTAATTCTGCTGCTTAACCTTATGAAATGTGTAATGTTTTATATAATAATGCAGCGATTGTCCAACTGTAAGCGTCCGGGGAACGGGTCCTTACATAATATCAATAATAATCATCCCAAAGATAGCTTTAAGTTAATGATTAGACTCTAAAATAATTAATTACTGACAACGGATGAAAAGTAGATGTGGAAATCAATCAAAAGTTGAATACATATACAAATACATAAGTAAAAATTCTAGGTGCATGACAACTGTTCAGGCACATGACCACTGTTGGGACATCCGAGACTTAGGCGCATGACAACTGTTTAGGCACATGACCACTGTTGGGACGTCCAAGGCTTAGGCGCATGACAAATATTTAGGTGCATGACCACTGTTGGGACGTCCGGACTTAGGCGCACGACAACTGTTTAGGCGTATGACGACTGTTCAGGCGCATGAGCATTGTTCAGACGCATGACTTAGACAGACGCCTACTTAGACATTTAGTATAAGTCCTTAACTCACCTTGGGACCGAAGAGGGGATTGTTACATTCTCCCACCATTTAGGAAATTCATCTTGAAATTTTAGCTTAAATTAGATTTTGCATGATTTGGTTTGAAAAGGTGCGGATACTCCTTTCTCATCTCATCTTTTCGTTCCCAAGTGAACTCGGGTCCACGCCTAGAGTTCCATCTCACTTTTACCTTGGGTATGTGACTTCGCCTAAGTTTCTGGACCATTCGATCGGTAATCTCCATGGGCTCCTCAAGAAAGTTCAACTTGTCATTGATTTTGGCTTCCTTCAATGGCAATTCCATGGTCTTGTCTACCAAACGCTTCTTCAGGTTAGACATATAAAAAGTGTTATGTATGTAACTTAACTTTTGAGGTAGCCTTAGCTGATATGCTACCAGGCCAACTCTTGCCAATATTTTAAAGGGTCCAATATATCTTGGGCTTAGTTTTCCCTTCTTGCCAAATCTCATGGCTCCCTTCCATGGTGCGACTTTTAACATCACTCTATCACCTACTTGGAATTCTAGAGGTTTTCATCTTCTGTCAGCATATTTCTTTTGATGATCTCTGGCTGTTCTCAGTCGCTCCTTAATCTTAATTAATTTATCTGTGGTTTCCATTATGATGTCGGGTCCTATCACTTGGCTATCACCAACCTCATTCCAACTTAATGGTGATCGACATTTCCTGCCGTATAGAGCCTCATACGGGGTTGGTTTTATACTGGTGTGGTAACTATTATTGTAGGAAAACTCTACTAGGGGAAGGTGATTATCTCAGCTTCCACCGAAGTCAATCACGCAAGCTCTTAGCATGTCTTCCAGAGTCTGAATGAATCTTTCACTTTGCCCGTCGGTTTGAGAGTGATACGTGGTGCTTAAATCAAGACGGGTCCCCAAAGCCTATTGAAGAGATCTCCAAAATTGTGATATGAAGCGACTATCAAGGTTTGAATAATCGAGAGCGGCACTCCATGCCGAGTTACTATTTCATCAATGTATAGTTGGGGTAACTTTGACAAATCGTAATCCTCTCGAGTTGGTAAGAAGTGGGCTGATTTGGTAAGCCAATTACCCAAATAGCATCATGACTGCCAGATGTCCTTGGCAATTTCATGACAAAATCCATTGTGATGTTATCCCATTTCCATTCCAGGATCTCGGGTTGCTGTAGGGTTCCTGAAGGTTTTTGGTTTTCGGCCTTCACCATTACACACGTCAGACATTTCCCCATATAGGTGGCAATAGATTTATTAAACCCAAGCCACCAGAAAGTATCTTTGAGTCTTGATACATCCTATCACTTCCTGGGTGAACTGAATATCTAGATTTGTGGGCTTCGTCCAAAACTATATCCCTAATTCCACCATGCTTAGGTACCCACGTCCTTCCTTCATATTTATATAAGCCATCATTATCCACTACCAAATGCTTCTCCATCCCTGTTAACATCTCCTCAGTCAGTTTATCTTCCTTAAGAGCTTCTATCTATGCTTCTTTTATTCTAACGACATGGATAGTGTACACGCTCATCCTCAGAGCACGAACTCGAAGGGGTTTCTCTCTTTCCTTTCTACTCAGGGCATCAGCCACTACATTTTCGTTTCCAGGATGGTAGCGAATCTCACATTCATAATCACTTAATAACTCTACCCATCTTCTCCGACGCATGTTCAACATCTTTTGATCAAGAATGTGTTGCAGGCATTTGTGATCGGTATAGATAACACACTTAGTACCATAGAGGTAGTGGCTCCACATTTTGAGTGCAAACACCATGGCACCCAATTGCAAATCGTGGGTCGTGTAATTTATTTCATGCTTGTTCAGCAGTCTGGACGTGTAGGCGATCACCTTTTCTCGCTGAATTAGCACACATCCAAATCCTTGACGCGAGGCGTCACAATAGACTACAAAGTCCTCAGTTCCTTCTGGTAGGGCAAGGATAGGTGTGCTCCATAGTTTTTCCTTCAATATATTAAAGGCTTCATTTTGTTCCTTTCCCTACTTATAAACTGTATCCTTCTTGGTCAAAGCGGTTAGTGGTTGTACCGTTCGTGAGACGTCTTTGATAAACCTCCTGTAATAACCAGCCAAACTAAGAAATTATCTGATTTTGGTAGGATTTTCTGGAATCTTCTAGTTCTTGATGGCCTCTATTTTTTCTAGATCCACTTTAATTCCATCCTTATTCATTATGTGCCTAAGAAACTGGATTTCGCGCATTCAAAACTCTCATTTGGAGAATTGTGCGTATTTTCTTGAGTAGTTCAAGGATGAGCCGGAGATGCTTATCATGTTCTTCTTTTCTTCGGGAGAAGATCAAGATATCATCAATAAATACAATCATGAACTTGTCTAGATATGGGCGGCATACTCTGTTCATGAGATCCATGAATGCCGCTGGTGCGTTAGTCATTCCGAAGGGCATGACTAGGTACTCATAGTGTCCATATCTAGTTCTGAAGGTTGTTTTAGGGATGTCTTCCTCCTTTATCTTCAGTTGATGGTATCCCCATCTTAAGTCTATCTTGGAAAAATAGCTGGCTCCTTGCAGCTGATCGAATAAGTCATCAATTCTAGAAAGAGGATATCGGTTCTTTATCATGAGCTTATTCAGTTCCTGATAGTCGATGCACATTCATAGGGTTCCATCCTTCTTTTTGACAAATAGTACCGGAGCACCCCATGGTGAAAGACTTGGTCGTATAAACCCCTTATCAAGCAGATCTTAGAGTTGTAGCATCAGATCCTTCATCTTGCGCAGAGCAAGTCGATAAGGTGCTTTGGCCACCGGCGCGGCACCATGTACTAAATCTATCTGGAACTCAACTTGTTGGATTGGAGGGAGTCCCGATAAGTCTTCGGGAAACACTACCAAGTACTCAGACACCACAGGTATATATTTAATTTTCTATTCCCCTCTTGCTTTCATCACGTAAATTAAGAATGTTGTGTGTCCTTTCTTAAGGCTCTTAGTAGCCTTTAGGTGGGATATCATGGGGTATAGCGGGTGGTTCCTCTCAACGTGGACCACTAACATCTCTCCGTCGGCTAAAGGTATCCTAAGTAAACGTTCGTCACACATGATTTTAGCCCTATTCCTAGCCAACCAATCCATTCCCACGACTACATCAAAACACCCTAACTTTATAGGCATTAAGTCTATCTTAAATGATTTACCCTCTAGTTCTATGGTGCAGTCTTTGATGATTTCATTAGTATCTATTACAATACCGTAAGCTAATTCTACAGCAAACGTATCGGTTAAGGTGCAAGCTGTCAAATCAATCAAAGGCCTAAAGGTAGTAGAAACATAGCTAGCAGTTGCTCCAGTATCAAATAAACGATAGCAGGTTGGTTGTTTATGAGAAACATAACGTTATCCAGATCGGGTTCCTTACGAACACCTTAAGGATCCATCATGAACGCTCTTCCCTTAGGTTTGTTAGGTCTGGTATCTTTGTCTCTTGCTAGCTTAGGGCATTTGTTCCTCATATGTCCTAGATCTCTATATTATAATATTGTCTTCCAGGTTCATAAGTACAATCCTTAATCAGATGACCAGTCCTTTTACACCTAAAACAAGGCATGGGGTTGCACTCCCCTTGATGGTGTGGCTTGCATTTGTTGCAAAAGAAGCTTGTGCCTAGGTATAACCTCTGAACCTTTTCACCATTATCATTACGCCTTACACTTTCACCAGATCTCTTGCTTGAGCTACTACTGCTGCCGACCATCTTCCTCGCATCAAACCACTTCCTTTTATCGTCCACCGCCATCCTCTTGTCCTCGGTTCTCACCTGCTCAGTCCAACCAGCTCTAGCTAGGTCATCAGTCAGACTACTGGTGAAATCAATAGCAGCTTGTAGGGTCGTAGGCCTGGAAGACCGAACCATGCCTCTAACCCTAGGATGTAATCCCCAGATGAAGCGGGTTACACCCTTGGCTTCTAGCATCACTAGGTATGGCACAAATCGGGACAAAGTCAGGAAACGGTTGATGTACTCCGTATAGTTTGGGCCTTTCATTTCTAAGCTTAGGAATTCAGCCTCAAGCTTTTCCAGTTGGTTGATCGGGCAGTATTTGTTGGTAATTAGCTCCCCGAACTCAGACCAGTTCATCCAGCCGACAACATTCCTGCCTCAAGGTTGAATGATGGTTTTCCACCATTCCAGTGCTGGTCCTTTAAGCTATTATGAAGGAAACCTTACCATGTGCTCAAGCTTGCACTCACTGATATCTAATACAGCCTCGATCTCATCCAGCAACCTACAAGTCTCAATTGCACCATTAGTGCCATTAGAGTGTGTTGGTTTGCAAGCCATGAAGGTCTTGTAGGAACATCCACTTGTTATTTCCTTAGTGTAGTCATTGTTACCTTCATCATTACCGGGTCCATTATTTCCGGTTGCATTTCCCCGATCTGCGTTGTTCTGGGCGATTATTGTCGGGATGGCATTGGCAATTTGCTGAGCTACCAAGTTAGCAATCCTCTTATCATTCTCCTTGTTAACATTCTCTCCATGTGGAGTTTCTGGTGGGGTAGATGGTTGGTTTCCACCTCGGTTTCCAGTTCGACTAGTTTCCTTGTTTCTACCTCGGGCAGCTCCCCTTCTTCCAACGCGAACTCCTCATCTAGGCGGCATTTTGGTGTCATCATAGATAAACTTATTTAGCAGCTAATAGATTTGGTTTCAAGTATTCCATTGCATCAAATTAACTCCTATTAGTTATGTTTGCCACAGACATGAGAACACCTATTATTTACTACAAGTCAAGCATAGTTGTTTCATTCAAAGAACATGAAGTTAACTACCTACGGAGCAACAAAATTAATTTCTTAACACATGGGTTAGCACATTCTGAATTGAATCACACTTCCAAAAGTTAGCATCATAAAATAATAGTTTTATAGATAGTTTAAGCATAGCGTCAACCAAACAAAATAGTAGTAGTGTCATAGTTTCACAAATTAAAAGGTGCCCTCACCCCGATAAATAATAATAGCTTCTGAATAGATATGTAAATTAGTTTCTTTAAATAGTTTCAAAGCCTACCGCTCATCAATCAAGCATCACCCCATCATCACTGCCACTTCTTCTTCAACCACCCAAACCAGCCTGAATTCTTCTTCTTCTACTCCTCATCCAAGCGTTGAACACCGTGAGACGCCATCATAGCCTGGAACTGGGAGGACTGAGAGGTCCACGTAGCATGCTAAAGAGTAAACTCATATCGCTAAATGGTCCTAAGTATGTCACTCAGCGTAGAGTCTGATGGACCAAAATCAGTAGCCCGATGGCTAGACTGGGAGTAGGGATCCACAGAAAGTACACTCGGTCCGTCATACATATTACACCTAGGTGGCATCCAGTACTCATCATGAGGTTGGCGTCTAGGTGGGTCGATCTTAGGAGGTGCTGGTGCTGGAGCGATCGCGGGAGGAAGTGGAGGAGGAGGCATCCTAAAGGAAACCGAAGGTCCTGGTCTAGCACTCTCGTGGGGGCGAGTGATAACACGTGCACCCCTATTCCCAATAGGTGGAATGGGTGAATGGGTAGGTGCGGTGACGTGTGGCGAGTTGGAGTGTGTTTGGCTCCTGGCTGGGGATGTCGATGAAGAGTCTTCCGATGGCTCGGTGTCATCAGAGGTCACAGATATCCAGCCTGGATGTCCACACCTTCTTAGGGACGCCTCATACTCTGTCTGAGGCCTTGCCCTCCCGAGGTTCCCAACGGGGGCAGTCTCGTCGGTCGGGTGTGCAGGTGCTTTTCCCTTATCAGCCATAGTCTTGTTATCCTGTAAAAATTATCATGAGTAATTTGTTTTCTCATAGCTCATTACAATAATAATAATAATAATAATAATAATAGTACTAATAGTAGTAGTGATGGTAGTAGTATCAATAACCAATAGTATCGTCAAGCAATGACAGACAAGAAAGTTTAATTTAAAATCAGCTTTAGATCGTGTTTAAGAAAATTCCTTAAGTCATCTACTCTAAATATCTCACTTTGAGTTTTGTGCTGGAATTTACACGTCCGTTAAATTCATGATTACGTTGATCAAGGTTAATCATTGATTTATCGAACCCGCTTACTCCAACATTCATCAAAGCAAGGGCAGTCCTAAGGTATCAGGGTTGTAGCCTAGGGTCGACTAAGGTATTCTCGACTTCTCTACAACCTGTGGCTCTGATACCAATCTGTCACACCCCTGGCCCAAGGAGGGTGGGACGTCATGGACTAGCAACATACATGGCAGCGAAAACAAACCATCATGAGAGCACATAAGTAGAGAAATCACATGGCATTACTTAAATATTACAAATCTGGGGCTATAACAGTTAAGCCCGGTTACAACAGAAGTGTTTCGGAATAAAGCGTCCATAAGTTTTAAGTAACATCAAATATGAATTGTCCAAGTGGTAAAAGTTGAGTCCAATATTGTCATAGGGTCACGGTGCTAGGTCATCCATAGTCTTCTAATCAAACTGGACTTCCATAAAGGGTTCCCTGAAACATGCTCAAAAAGATTTTGTGTCAACTAAAAAATTGGTGAGTTAGTGCTTAAAGTTTGTAAACAAAAGGATTCTTTGAAAATCCATAAGTTATTTCTAGAATCATAAAATCACTGTTGTGGGGTCACAATCAACCCTGCACTCGGTCCCGGTTAGCCTCTTCTAAAGTTGTGTTATAACGGTTAACCCATAGGAAGAACTGAGCCTCAAAACAGTGCATCATACCTGATGGATGGTTTATCATAGTATTTTATAAAAACTTGTCACATGACACAAATGACCCCACAGGATCTCAGTGTGGAACCCATCCGATTATACGGAAGGCACTGTGTGTGGGGGAATCCCCAAGTAGATCTACCCATATAAAACAAGAAGTTCACCAAAGAATTAATGATTATGATACAAGTATAAGAAGGTATCAACATTTTCCATAATATATAAGCATTATAAAATAGCACAGTAATAGTTTCAGTTCAAATAGAGCATGCTTCGTCCCAAAACAATAGTAAAAAGGGGAAACACTAGAACTCACCTTAGGTAAATTAACAGTTCTTTAGTCACAGAAAAGATTCAAGTCCTAGCACCCTATGATCAAGATACAGGTAGTAAGCTATAGGTTCTTAAATATTGGAAGTGTAACTGAGTGTATTTTATGGTTATAAGTTCACGTGGCTTCGTTTCTTAGAAGTTTGCGTCAAAAAATTTTATTTTTAGGAAAGTTAGGGTTTTGGCATATGGACACCAAGTTTTTATGGTTCTCATAAATTTGTTTACATAATAATAGTTTTCGGTCATATGGTTACTGAAAATTTAGTTTTTTATAGAATTTATATTTTGGTCCCTCAAGTTTCAGAATTTACAATTTTATCCCCAAGGTTGCATTCTTTCCATTTCTTGACCCAATATGGCCCTTATTAGTTCCTAGGGGTTTTTATATTACTTCTAAGCTTGTTTCAACTTAATATTTTCTAGGATTTTATCTTGAGAGGTTTAAAACACAAAATTCGAGTTACTGGTTATGGTAAAACCGTTACTTTGTGCATCTAGTTTTAAATCTTTTAATTCCAACCTATTATA
This sequence comes from Flaveria floridana, assembly GCA_018326465.1. Taxonomy (NCBI): domain Eukaryota; kingdom Viridiplantae; phylum Streptophyta; class Magnoliopsida; order Asterales; family Asteraceae; genus Flaveria; species Flaveria floridana. The sequence continues at coordinate 8,597 of BJCO01466147.1, forward strand.
CTCAAGTATTACTTTTTAAAGGCTTTTAGCCAAGATTATAATCTGTTTTAAATGAAGTTTTTGGGTTATTTGAGTAGACGCTTCATTTTTAAACTAACCCGTTAAAAATCCGTTTTTACCCGAAACCGATACTCTAATCCACTTTCTTTCAACTTTCCACCCAAAATATCACTTTGGGGTCTTCTAACTTACTGAAATAACATGGATTTATTGGTCTTAGGCTTGTTACACTATTTTTAAAATTTTATCCAAAAGTTTCCCGGTTTAGGCTTATCTTTGTTAAATAAATTCATCGAAATTACATATTAACCCAAAAATTCACTGAATTCGGTTTTTAACACTAAAATAATTATTCTAGAGCCTGGAATTTTTAAAAAATTGCAACTTTTTAAGGTTTGGCCATTTTTGAGAATTTCACCACCTTTCGGGTCTTTAATTTCACCTATAAGGTCCATAATACCACTCCATTATACCCATTCAACAACTATCACGAATTTTATAAGATTTTTATCACTAAACTACTGGAACAAACATAATCTCACAGATTTATGAATAACTAGCATCATTGTGGTATTTTAGAGGGTGTTTTACATCATTTGCACATGTGTCATCCTCATAGTTTGAGCTCAAACATAGTCAAACCTTTTTATAACTTTCAAACTAGATTATAATAATGTTTATTTAATGTTTTAAAGAACGTTTTTAACTTTGGTTGGCAGGGTTTTCAAAACAAGTGGTTAGATGTTGCTAAAACGCATAAAAAGAGGGTTTTCAAGGTGAAGCCTTGTGCACCAACCCTATATTCACGGATTTCCCTTAGAATGTACCTTGAGTAAAGTTATAAGTCCCTCAAGAATGAGAATTTATCAGCAAGTTTCTGTTGGAACAAGAAAGACAAGATTTTTTATAGTTAAAAGGAGTAAAACTCAAGAAATAATCTCATTCAAGTATAATGATGCTTACACTTCAATTGTTCTATGTTTTGGGAAGATTTGAAGGGTAGGGAAGCTGTTGGTTCTTGAGCTAGGGCTGGAGTTCCTTGTTATTGCAAGTTCTTGCAAGAAACTACACCTTTCGATCACCTCCTAGCGTGAACTTGCTCCAAAATGTGATGTTCTTGAAGATGGCTTTCGAATATGGCTGGGAAAAGAAGAAGAAAGTGCAGAAATGTTAAAGAAAATGGAGAGAATTTCATGGATGAGGGAGAGTGTGAATAGGGTGAGTGATTTTCATGTTATGCGAAAGAGCGGTGGAGTTTGGTGGTGGTTTTTGTGGGTTTCAATGGAGAAGAGTGATTAGGGGAGAGGGGAGGCCGTTTTTGTTGTTTAGTGGGAGCTTTAATTTAAATTTTCAGTTGTAAACATTCATTTTATAGTATAATTTGTTGTAGATGGTAGTTTCTAGTTTTATAAGTTTTTAAAGGTGTCATATACAAGTATCTATTCGAAGCATGAATGTGTGTGTATGTACACACATAATTATTTGTATTCATTTAAAAGTTGAAAGAAACTTTAATATCAATAATAATCATACCAAAGATAGCTTTAATTTAAAGATTAGACTCTAAAATAATTAATTACCGATAACGGATGAAAAATAGATGTGGAAATCAATCAAAAGTTGAATACTTATACAAATACATAAGTAAAAATTCTAGGCGCATGACACCTGTTGAGGCGCATGACCACTGTTGTGACGTCCGAGACTTAGGCGCATGACTACTATTTAGGCGCATGACTACTATTTAGTCGCATGACCATTGTTGGGACGTCCGAGACTTAGGTGCATGACAACTGTTGGGACGTCCGAGACTTAGGCGCATGACAACTGTTCATGCGCCTTTCAGGCGCATGACGACTGTTCAGGCGCATGAGCAATGTTCAAGCGCATGACTTAGATAGACGCCTACTTAGACATTTAGCATAAGTCCTTAATTCACCTTGGGACCGAAGAGGGGGTTGTTACATTACTTTTCCCCCTAAGTTTATAAATAGCTGAAATGAAAATGGGGCCGCGAAACTCACCTCGAAATGGTTAGAAAATAAGGTGAACAAAAGATTTAAGGAATGCGAGCAACGAACGATCAAACACTTATAGCTAATAGTAATCAAGTCTTTAAACACTTTCAAAGAGAATAAATATATTCGGTCGGGTTCGTGTCGGATTGGGTTCGACGCGTGACACGTTCACGAAAATTGTACACCTCAATTACTAATTTAATAAATAAGAATGCGTAAAAATCTATATATTTGCATATAATTTGCCATGTTCTCACTTTTATTTACCCATTATATACATGTATATAAACTATAATTACTTCTCACACACGATTATACATACTACCATATACGCCCGCACACACACACACTATCATGTCTATTCATTCGATACACACGTATGTATATAACCAGGCACATACGCTTATATATATACACCATATCACACTCCAACACACTATATAATAATAGTAGTAGTAGTAGTAGTAGTAGTAGTAGTAGTAGTAGTAGTAATAATAATAATAATAATAATAATAATAACAATAACAATAACAATAACAATAATAATAACAATAATAAT